>JAQIXG010005178.1:0-11796 GCA_034700105.1 Oconnorella tubifera | reverse complement strand
TATATGTCTGTATGTAACTTGCGTGTTTAATAGATATAATATATTTATTAAACACGCAAGTTACATACAGACATATAAATATTTTATACATATATTATATGTAGGCTAAGTAAGTGATGTGATGTTAATTGTCCAAAAATAAATGTCATGAAAGAGCTTTATGTAAACAATTAAATAACAAAATGTCATGAAAAATAAATATCAAGAAGGTGCTTTTACTTTTTTACTTAATATTAAAAATATTAACTGCATTTTTCAGTTCGATATTAAATTAGTAAAAAAAATGAAAGTCGCGTTTTTTTTAGTTTCTGCACCTTACTATATAAAATAGCTATCATTAAATTTATTATTAAGTTAAATTTCAACCACTACTTATCCTTATTATTTTCAGTATTTGAACACACAGTACACAGCAAGCGGGATAAAATATCACGCGTCAGTCGCTGATATGACACCGTGTTTGTTGTAGGCCTTGTGTTTGTGTTTTTGTGTATTGATTAATTCCGTGAAGCCTACTGCGCCTTGGAAGCAAAGAAACAGAGAAGTTTTAATAAAGAGAATTTAAAACAGTTTCATACAAAATAGATACAGGTTCAGGAATGGTCCACGTTAACTTTTATAGCTAACAGAATATAACTATAGGAATAATGTCTGAGGTAAGAAATATATGTTAAAGTGAATTTTATTTGCTGAATCGATTTTGGTACAATTCTGAGATAATATTACATTTACGTGAAGCCGAGTCGTCTTTATTAATAATCGTATAATTTTGATTTAGTATCACTTTAATTGACAGTTTAATGTCTAAATAATAGAGTTATTGTTTAAGTTAATGCGTCTGCGGGTTTATTTTAATTATTATTGTAAAGTAGGCATAAGATCATATATTATATGTCTTGATAATGACATCATTTTTAGATCTTTCTTTATATTGAAACGCGTATTGCTATTTAATAGCGGTAGTCTTAACGAAATTATATGATCACCCTAGTTAATGCTTTTACTATATCTTATTAACTGTTTTGTTATGGGCCTAACATAAAAGAAAACATATTTTTCACTTTGTACTAAACCTCTTTTCTAAGATCTTGTGTAGCCTAAATTTTATAATTGTTATTTTTACCAGAAAATATTAGTTTGCTTTTCTTTTAATCGTTGAATTTACAAAAAATAATTATAACTGAACTTTTCCTGACTAAACTGAAAACTGTTATTTAATTAAACTTGGACTAAAAACCGCTCCAGTTTATTTATATTTACTCTTTAATTCTGAATGATTCATGCTTGCAAATAATTACTTAGTGATCTTTGACTCTAAAGTTCAAATTTTATATAATTTATATGCACCAAAAGAAACGTTACTAGGACTATCTATTTAGTTAATGCATTGATATTTGATCTTCTGGAAATTGATATATTTGAGAAAATATATCAATTAGTATAAGTTTAGAGTAGGCCTTTTTTTCAAATATTCTGTTTTTATTTCTAAAAAAAATATAGCCCTCATACAGTAGATGTGTAATAGTCCCAGTCTATAAATTTGTAAGCCTAATATTATAAGTTTTGGTGAATAATTTTATATAATTTGAAAGCATTAGTGTGCAAACTTAGTCTTACCTCTGACATTTTACATGAGAATGTTTAATTATTAATCATTAGTTCCTGTCGGTTTGACTAAAGATTGGATGCTTTCCAGTTGAATATTTTAGAAGTAATCCTTTGCTCTTAATAGCATTGCTTGCTGGTTTGTCCTTGAGAATCATTGAATTGTTTATAGCTAGCCTGTAGTCAGTATAATCTTGATTGTAGGAAATTTGTCTTTCTCGGTCGTTAACTTTGCTGCAACATTTAAAGGTGAAACATTTAAATCTGCTGCGGTTATTTGAGTTATGTACATGACATTTGATTAGTTTATGATTACCATATCTTTGGTGGTCATCTTTGTCAAGCCATAAATAGTTAACTTGGTGATTTATAAAACTCTTATATTATATTGAAACATTATTTCTGCAATTAACAGAGCAATGTATATAACGGCTTCTATGCCAAGATATTTTGTTTCATGATATTTATTCAATTATAACCATAACCCGAATAAAATATCATGAAATTATTTTGTTTCATGATATTTTTAAAATATTATGAACTTTGAATAAATAACATTTTTTAATTTTGTAGATTATGTTATATTTGACATTTATTTGTCGTTTGTCTAATTGTTAGATTAATTGCTGTATAAATTATTGAGAACATCTTTGATTATTATAAAATTAAGGTTGGGGTTATGATTCAGGTTATGGTTAAAATTGAAGTTGGGGTTAGTGCTAGGGTTAGGATTGAGTTTAGCTGCAGAATGAAGCTGAATGAATGAAGCTTGAAAATATAGTAGCATTTCCCTATTTATCCAGTTTATGCTAATTCTGTGTGCTGTATCTTATGCTGCTCTAGTGAACAGCGTCTTGATACTTGCTGTTAAATAAATATTAATATCACGTGCTCTGTGATAAGCATTAAGTACTTAATCATGTTGAATACTTCATAGAGATCAGAAGTTGACAGTATGAAAATGCACATCACATAGTGGAATATTTTTATTGTTTATTTTTGTGATTGTTTTGCTTTGGGTGGAAGTAGGCTACTTGGTATTTGGCAAGATTTAGTAGGCACTCAATAACATTAGACTAACACGGTTTGTAATAGCAAACTTTAATCATAATATTATCAGATTCTTAAGTGTTCTAATGAATATATATTTTATTTTTCATATAGTACTTTAGTATTCTTAGCACGATTGTTTTAATTCATATTTACAGGAAGATATAAATATGGAATTTTGCGAACAAGGCGAATGCCATTCAACACCATCAGATGTCCTAACTGGATCTTTCAATGATGTGAGCACAAGCTACCCAATGACCCCCTTCAAGGCCCTGGTCCTGTCCCTTCCACCTGAAGGTCTTGGCACAAGCGAGTCAATGTCAAACCTTCCAGCAACGACCACCACTGGACTTCTGTGTCCAATGACATCAGCTCTGACAAGAGCTATAAGTACAAGTCCTCAACTCGTTCATATCAATAAGAATATATGCAGTACCGGTGATATATATAAAGATGACGATTACGATCTTGATTCATCCGCGATATTTCCAATGTCGAAACAACCTTTGATGTCGACTTCTGTTCCCATTGATATACCAGCGCCGAGACATATGTCAAGAAGTAACCAGTCTTTGGGAACACTTGAGTCTGCCTCGGTACCCAACGAGGATTACATGAAGAGTGATCAGTATGACAGAAGTAATGACAGAGGCAACAAAAAGAACGGACGGGGAAATCGAAACGGTGATCTGAGAAAAGAATCGATAAAATCGGGTGAATTTTCTAGAGGATCTCGTCTTTCAGTCAGTTCTAGCACGGGACGTTTTAGACCATCGTTGTTTGGTTCTGCTGTGTTTGGATCACCTTCCAGGAAGGCGTCTACAACTAGTATTAATGTTAATAGAATAAATATAGTTACAGAATCGCTGTCGATGTATCCCACGTTTATTAGTGAAATGTCGATTAATACGATCGGAGATATACAGGAGCCATCAAATGGCAGGTTAATGCCACCAAGTCCTGGTGGTATTGATTCCACATTGTCCTATCAGTCTAATTTGGACCAGCTAGATAAACCCGCGAGTATGAATGAAAATGGCGGACTTAGTGCAGTCGATGCAGCGTTACTCAAACGATCGGTTTCTGTGCCTCCAAAATACGAATACCACAATCAAACAAGGCGAAAAATTCAGAACATTAAGGATATCTTTCCGGAACTATTATCTAAAAATGAAGTGGCCGATGATAAGGAAGAACTGGATGAAGTTGGCGATCTTCTTACTTCAACTACAACACCAGCCAAACGCAAGTTCCAGCTGACGATGCCTGATCTAATTGAAGGCTCAGAGAATGAAACGCTGACGAGTCAGAGTAGCAATCATGGCTTACTAGCCAGGGCTGCGCTTGCCTACTCTAACGCAGAGCGTAACGCTAAGATGGAATTGGAAAAGTTGGAAAAGCAGGAAGCCGTCAGACAGGCTGCCGAAGAGAAAGCTGAACGCAGAAGATATATCAAGAATATGCTTGTACTGTGCTTGAGTTTCTTCTTCATTTTCACTTCTTATCTTTCACTGCGTAATCTACAGAGTAGCATAAATGATCAAGACGGACTGGCTATGTACGCATTTAGCTCGTTATACGCTTGTTTCTTCTTCGGTTGTATATTCGCAACGACAGTTGTTCAAAGATTACGCCCCAAGTGGTCCATGCTGTTATGTATGACAGGAATATCTCTCTTTGATGTCGTAAACTTCTATCCCACATTTTACACGCTTATCCCAACATCCGCTGTTGTGGGCTTCTCGCTGGGAATCATCTGGACAGCGCACGCTACTTACATCACAAACATAGCGCTGAGCTACGCTAAGTTAACCGGTGAACGTCTTCAAGACGTGTTAGTTAAATTCAACGGAATGCATTTTGTGTTTTATCAACTAGCGCAAATAATCGGAGGCTTACTCTCTTCATTGGTTCTTAACAAATCTCGCGTTATACCAGTGATAATGAACATTAGCAGCGAGTTAGCTTACGAGGAGGGTTTTTTTCAAAACAATACGGAATTTGACTCTAGTGGATATTCGATGTTGGATTACGCCGGGGTTTATAACGCGTCGAGTAAGTTGCAGTGTGGGACAGGATATTGCCCGAGGAAGTCAATCAAGTCAAACTCAACGGACATTGATCCGGCGATGATTTATTCTCTGCTAAGCATCTTCACAATTAGTAGCGCAATCGGAATTTTGATCTTACTAATTTTTCTTGATCGACTCGAAGGTGTGATGAAAGGATCGGGGGCTAATTTAGGAAAACAGTTTTCTGCCGTTTTTAAGTTTTATTTTGATAGGAAAGTTGTCTGCCTTGTTGGTATTATGTTTTATTCAATGCTGCAGTCATCTTTCCTGTTTGGTGAATTCACTAAGGTTAGAGTCATTTATTAATTCTAAAAAATATTTATTGTTTTATTAATAAGATTGTTAGATGTGGATGTTATTTAATGAAATTTAGTTGACGAGGTTATTATTTGTTTTACAAAACAAGTAATACATAATATTATTATTTAATTATAGTAATTGAATGAGTTTTGAAATCTTTTGTCTTGGAATAGAAAGATAAATGGAGACCTATAAATAGATATAGTTTTATAAATAATGTTTATTTTATCTACTATAGATAATCTATAATTCTTTGTATTGATTACGTTTCTGATTTTTTATAACTAGATTATCTCTAAACTTTGTGTTGCCTGTGTTATTTGCAGTCATTTGTGACATGCTCACTGGGCGTTCACATGGTTGGATATATTATGATGTGCTTGTCTGCCTCTTCTGCCATTGCATCATTCGTTAATGGAAAAATACAGCAATACACTGGGCGCTGCCCTCTCATTCTATTTGGTTTGCACATATTGTTACTAGCTGTTATTAGTTATTATTGATTATGTTAAAATTGTAAAATATTTGTTAATATTTGTTATTATGCTTAACAAAAGCTTTGCTAGTTGCACTTTGTAAAATTTGACTTTTATAGAAATACTTTATTCAATGTGTAGGAAAGTCAAATATAAAATGCTCAAAGATCAACATTGAATGCATTGCTGTAATAGTGGTATAAGCATCAGTGTTATTCCACTCATATATACTGTATATTGCTTTTAAAGCTAGTAAAGTACAATAATATTTTGCAACAGAGTTTTAAATATACATAATTTGACATGTAATATTATTACACTAATTTGAGTAGAATTTAGAAATAGAGTCTGTTACTAAGTTTTCAAGCTGTAACTAAACTAAGCTGGAGTTCTGAATGAATTAAAAATTTAAGTGATATTAATATCAAAGAGCATATAACTCATAATAATAATCTATCTTAGCTTATGACTCATTTTCCAGGAAGAACAGAGGCAAGTAATTATAAAAGATACTGGCAGACAGTTTTCAAGGCTATTTTTACTAATTATTCCAATACAGTTCCTAGATAAATGATAGATATGGCTTTGAGTTTCATTCTTTTTAAACACTTCCAGAATTTTATTTCTAATATAATTCGTACATTTTAAGTGATACATACTGTGCAATTAAATCATGTAAATAAATTCATTTTTAAATTTCATTTATTACTTAGATTACTAAATAACTACTAATATGTAAAATTTCCACTATTAGGTTATTTGGTTCAAAAAGTTGTCTGTGATATAAATTATGTTCTTCAAGTAGTTTTCTAAGATTATTTTCTCTATTGTTTAAAAGTTTAATCTTTTATATCATGTTCAAGATTTTATTTTATTACAGTGATAAAATTAATTTCTAACTTTAATATCAGTAGTAAATTTAGCATATTTAGATAAGTTTGTTTCTGATAACTATTATCTATCCCACTTATAAAGCAATACTGGTGGCGTAACTAAAACTCAGTTTTTGAAGGGTGGTGGAAGCAACTTAAAATTTTGATGAGCATATATGTTTTAATGACTGTGTATTTTAAATTTTTGAAATATTTTTAAATGTCAATTTCAGAGATCGTATGAGAAAGCCAATGCCTCAACAGTTTTTATGATTTAGACTAAAATTAATATACTGTATTAAATGTCCTAAAACTATAGAGAACAAATATCTCTTTTCCTCCTAAAATTGTCACTCAGTGAATAGTTCCAATAATTTATCAGTAATTTCATTTAATATTTATTTCAGGCATTAGTTCACAGCTGGCTATGCTTATTACTATGCTGATCTGGCAACCGAATCCTGATAAAGTTTATTTGTTTTTCATTGTGGTTGCATTCTGGGGTCTGGGCGATGGAATCATTGTATCTCAAACCATTTGTGAGTTCAACAAATTGACTTGATATTAAACTTTATTTTATAAGTTTAATATTTTATTAATATTATATATACATGTATATATTAATTTTATTATATTAGTTTTTAGTAATATGTTTAGAATTCAGATATGATTGCAAATATGAATAGAATAATATTTTAGAGCCTAATTTTGGTACCATCTGCAGCACTTGTATCATCCCATATGTTGCATTGTGTGTATTGTTTTGGTAAATATTTATGATTTTTATACAACATTGATGTCCATCTAACATACAGTATATATATATAATGTTGTCTATGTTAATGCTACCTATTTTGTTAATGTTTAAATAGGTATTTAACATTAAGTTAACTACGTGGGATTTTGAAAAAAACATCTTTTTATATGTCGATGGAGTTTTTTGGAAGGGGGGTTTTGAGTTGAAACATGCTTGAAAGAACTTTATATTATATTAATTTCTAGTAGGTTATTAATATTCATAAGTATAAAACTATATATATTCAGTATAATAATTTATCTGTTCTAGTACAGATGGCAATAATTAAATAGATATTTTTTCTCTTTTTACTTTCCTGCAATTGATTATGTTCACTGAGCAATTTTAGTGCAGTCTATGAATCATATGCATGCAAACGTAATCTAATAAAAGATTTTGCTATGATTTATTAGTAGTGCTAAGGCTCAGATAATTTTTTCATCTCATTTTTGTCAATTAATTGATTTTTGTTGCTTCTGTTTTTGAAGATATTATAAATATTTTATTGAAATATATTTACTGCAATACTTATCTTCCTTTCATGTGTGATTGTTCCATTATTGAGATTAAAATTGAATATAATTGAGGTTTACTTTAGTGCTCTATCATTTTGATTATATACTTTGTTAAATTAAGTTTTTGATTAGAAATATTGATTACAATTATTCTTGTATGTAATTTACTTAGTATGTTACAATGCTAAAAATTATTAGTAGCCAGTTGTATATCATACTAATATGATGAGTACTATTTATTGTTGATTATTTTCGACAGAAAGTTACTCCAGCCCCAAGCATTTCAGTTGATTCAAATATTAGACCAGTGTGTATATGCCATTAGCAAACATTATCTTAAACCTATTATTGCATGTTAGGAAGCTGTATATCACTAAATTTTTGTTATTACAGGCTAAAAATATAGATTTCCTCCAGGCAAACAATAGCACTGACTGACATTGTTTTGTCTGTTTATGTGTCTGTCTGACCATTAGACAATAATAGTTTCACCAATATAGATTTTAATGCACATGTGTTTGCACTTTCCTGTTATTCAGCATTAGATCAATTGAACAGATTAGATTCAATTAAATAGAAATATACAGCAAAGAGCAAAACATTTTTCTGTTTTGCTCTCTGCGATCTGGGGCACATTTCAAAACTGGAGAAAAGTAGATGGAAAAATTTATGCTGAAGGGGCATAAATTTGGTTATTTTAAGAAAGTTATCATATTTATTAATAACAGTTTCTATCTTTAATGAGGTAAGGAAAACAAAATAGCTAATGTGCAATACAAGGAGTCCTATATGAAATATATGTATATATGAATGGTATCATATATGAATATATGAATACAGTGCACTATATCAAAATTTATATATTACACTGATTGACTATATATTGACGTTGATATATTGCCTAGTGATAGTATAATATATGATAGTCATATCAGTTGAAATGGCCTGCAACATTATGCTCTTTCTCATAAGTGACACACATAGCATATAGCAAAATAATACAAAAATAATACACATGTTCTATAAGTTTTTATTATTAAATTTGGCTTCTTACATTCTGTTTTTTGCATTGATCAAATGTTTTTGTAATTCACTCCTGAATCTTTCATTACTTTCCCTTTTAATTAGTTTTTATTAAATAATTCTCAGATATTTCCATTATATCATTAACTAAGTATGTTTGATATTCTAATACTTCTAATTTCTACTAACATTAATTCTACAATAAATTTCTTTGTTTATTTACAGGCGTTATTGGAACTATGTTTTCTCACAATAAAGAGCCGGCATTTGCTGCATTGAAAATGACCCAATCCTTGGCTTTATTCTCATTCTTCATGTCATCACAATACATCTGCACAAATGTTAAAGTTATCGCTGTATTTGTTTCACTCGTCATCGGTACAATCGGATATCTTGTTCTCGAGGCAATGCTACGAGTCACGGTAAAGAAGGAAAAACCTTGTCCCACACTCGTTGTCGAAGAAATCAAAGTCGATCTTGGTAAAGATTCTAAAGATGCAAGCCTCGTTTAGTGAATCAAATTAACATTTTCATTTGTTTGATTCGTTTTAGTTATTATCATCGAACTTGCATTTTATTTTTGTTTTAATTAAAGTTGAAAGTGTTCACATTTGTAGATTTTGCCATATTTCTCCTTCAAGGTATTGCCTATCTTGCATTTCTTTGCCATCTATTTCTTAATGCTGATCTCAAGAAAATTAAATTGCGTAATATAACTTAATTTTTGTACATTATTTTGATTCACTTCTGATAGACTTTTGATTAAGCGAATAATCATTACGATATGATAACAAAAATTATAAAGATAAAATATTTTCTAGCTGATTTTTGGTTCTATCTCAGCGGTTCCCAACCTGTGGGTCGCGACCCAAACTGGGATCGCCTGACAATTTTCCAGGGGTCGCCTGGGACATTCTGAGAATTATTTTTTAAAAATAAAAAACGCGTGTTTATGCAATGTATATGCAATGCACAATACACACTTAAAGTGTAAAGTTAAACATTTTATTGATTTGAAAATTCATTTTTAAAAATATTGAATAAAAAATATAACAAATTGTTGTGTTGTGGTCGCCACAATTTTAAAATGTTATCGTTGGGGTCGCCACAACTTAGCATATGTTATCAAGGGGTCACAGCATCAGAAAGGTTGGGAACCGCTGTTCTAGATATTCGCATTTGAATACTGTAATTATAAAATCTAATCTGTATATTCCTAACACCATGCATTAGAATGCATTTGAGAATAATATGAGAAATTATTTATGCACAGTTCTTCAAAAATAATTAATGATTATGACGATGTTTTTCGAGCAATTTTGCTGCAAAAGTTACTTTGGACATTGTTTTTAAGTCAGCAAGTTAAATATTAAGTTAATCTTTAGCTTATTGTAGAACAATTTTATTTTTACATTTTATTGTATATATTTTGCAAATCTATATAGTAATTATTTACAATTTTGTGATGAAATACCAGGATATGTATTTTTTGAGTAATTATTATCTTAGATAGTTGTTGTTGTTAATTGTAATTAGTTATATATATATATATATTTATGTATATTATGTATTCTAAGACAACTCCTATTAAGGTTGTATTAAAATATGCAGTTAGGCTACATAGTTTCGTGCAGCTCAAAGTTGATCATGTATGCATACTCAATACTGTTTTAAATTATTAATATATTACTTACCTCTACTACAGAAGATTTAATTGTTCATATGTTTCAGATAAATGTATTTCAATAATGTATTTTCAGCAAGATAAAAAATTTGAATAATTTTAAAAGCTTGTCATAATATCGAAAGTAGAAGATTAAAGGAAGTATATAATTGTAAATAAAGCAGGAGAATATGTTGATTTAAAAATCCATAATGTAATGTCTGAGTCATCCCTTTCTTGCAAAATTAATTAATCAGTAGAATGTTGTGTGAAGTAATTTCTTTTTTCTTTGTATCCTACTGTTAATAATTTTTATATTTTTATATCTGTGGATCAATAACTGCCGAAGTGTGATACTAGTGAAATGCATTTTATCTTGTTTAAAGTTTGATATAGATAGCAATATACTGACGCTGGTTTGTTGTTTTGAACAAAGTATAAATGCAATTAGTAATTATTATAATAAGCTTTATGAAGGTTTATATAGCTGTAATAATCATAATATGGTTATTGCTGTATACTGAAAATATATATTATTAATAGTATTTCTGATCAATAGTATTCTAGTACTATTATTCCTATTTCATAAAATTGTTAATATTGTTTATTTCGCCTTTTAAATGATGCTTTAATAACTGAAATACAAATTTTAATTGTTTGTATGAGTGAATTTCACTTTTTGTGGCATTATTAAATGTAGATAAATATTGTAATGTTGTGAATTAATTTTTTTAGATCATTAAAGGCCAAATACAATTTAAGTTTTTTTATCCTAACGTAAAAATATACTAAATACTATATAGTGACATGTGATACTGGGTGTGCAATAACCTAGTGATGAGAATTATACTTAAATCTGTTACATAGGCCACTCAATTATAATTTATCTTTGAGAATATATTTGGAATTATTTTGCTTTGGTAAACACTTCTAAAGCTAAACTATTAATTTCCTGAACTGAACATTGAGTCAATAAAATCGCATGATAAAATCCCCTTATTCTTCTGTTAATCTCGGGAAGAATAACATAAAAATCTACGATGGAATATCAATCGTCTAATTACTGTGAGAAAAACTAAATCTGTAATGTTATATTCAATGTTACAGTCATAAATTATTAGGCTTGTAAATAAATTGGGAATATTCCTAAATCTGTCAGATTGATGACTTCTTGTTTCTGTATATCAATTAATGCACTGTTTACTTATTAGTATTTTCAAATGTTGCTGCAATATTTTGAACATTGTATCCACTAGCATAAGTTTTAAAATAAATATCTAAAACAGGCTTTTTCTTACATAACAAAAAGATTAAACTTTAAACAAATCCTTTATGATTATTTGGTTTATGCCTACAAGAAATTTAAAAAAGGAATGCTCGATCCACTCTCAGACGGTGCTCCTCAGCTAGACCGATGCGGA
>JAQIXG010005177.1:0-11797 GCA_034700105.1 Oconnorella tubifera | reverse complement strand
AAATTGGCAGCTACGTCTGAGTCATCGTTCATATAATACGGTAATCGAGACATTAAACTTAACTTGTTGCACCCTTTAGTAAGACGCTTAAATTGGCAGCTACGTCTGAGTCATCGTTCATATAATACGGTAATCGAGACATTAAACTTAACTTGTTGCACCCTTTTTACTTTATTTTTTATTTAATTTTTTTTGCCTTTTTTACTTTTAATTCTCTATTCAATATTTATGAAAGTACATTGGCTGGATGGAGAGAGGGGGAGGGGCTTCTGTGGGCGGTCCTTTCCTATAGCATAGGCCCGCTCTGATCCGTGTTTCCGATTGATGTAATTTACAGAAGAGCTGCTTTGACTGGGAATGACAAGTTTACCCTAATTGCAATTGTACTGCTCAATGAAGCGTGAATTGATTTATTGATTGGTTGCGAGCGGGGTACAAAGCCATTAGTGAATTTGATAATTATTAGAGAGTGGGGGGGATAGGGATGGGGGGGGGGGGGTGGGAGGGAGGGGGGTGAAAACCCAATGTCGGCCGGATATATAAATTGCGTAAATAGTAAATGTGATAAAATATAGAAGATTATAGACTTTTTATAGACTTTTTAAAACTTTGTTTTATTAAATACTATAATCGGTAAATCAATCAATCGATAAATTAATTAAGTCATCAATCAATTAATAAATTAATCATTTAATTAATCAATTAATCAATTAGCATATAATTAAATAATCAACATCAGTTTGTCAGTATTTTTTGTCCTTCCGTCTGTCTATCTATCAGTCCGTTAATCCATTACTACTTACGTTCATCCATACATCCGTTCGTTCATCCATCCATCCGTCAAATCATACATCCACCCATGGATCCATCCATTTATTCTTTCATCCATCCATCCACTCCTAAATGAATGAAGTAATTAATTAATTTTAAATACTAAAATATTTTAATTCGTTGTCAAATTTGAGAAACCGTCTCAATCAATTTCACAAACAGTTTCTTTTACAAAATAACGATTTTATTTGTGATAATTTTTTTAAATAATATTCGAGCTCAACTAAATCTCAATATTGCACACACCATATTTCCCAACCATTATTACTCTCGTACATACGACGCTTAAGTTACTTCACTTCAAGCACAGCCAATGTATTTGAAGTGAAGTAACTTAAGCGTCTTACTAAAGGGTTTAGCGAGTTCAAGAAATAGAGAGAAAGATTCAAACCTAGACATGTGACATCCGAGTCCAGCATTTATGTTTAAGAATTATTTAGTTATTGAATCTTATTTTTATTCTGTTTTTATTTACTCAGGGAAAAAGATCAACAAACGAAATAGTCATCATGACTGTTCAAGACTTGGGCTGCGATTGTAAGATTACTAAAATCTTTCGCATGATTTGATCTTTTTTATTTCTAAGAAATCATTTAATAATTTAATTATTAATTATTAAATAATTAAACTCATTAGCGCCTTCATACGTGAAGAGGTTGGCAGAAGAGTCGGGCGCAGCGGCAGCTTTAGCGGAATCGAAAAAGCAGTCCAAGTACGCCGGTTTTGCTACCTCGCACTAGTTCGTTCCTATAGCGATTGAGACACTGGATTCTTGGGGCACGTTGGGTCTTGCTTTTGTGAATGAGTTGGGCAGACGGATCTCTATCGTCTCAGGAGATCCAAGGTCCACCTCTTTCCTGAAGCAACGCCTCGCTTTGGCGGTGCAGCGGGGAAATGTGGCTGCAGTGCTGGGAACTTTTGGGACAGTTTCCTAAGAGACTTAAATCTATTTACATTCTTTCGACTGAATTTTATTTGAAATACTTCTTTGAACTATTATTTTAACTGTTTTTAGTTGTTTTAGTACTGTCAATAAAAGTTGAATATTACATTAAATTAATAAATAATTTTATTAACTTAGACTAAGCATTAAACAAAAACATAAGCTGTTTAATTTTTATTTTTTTCTAGCTGAAATGATGATAGAGTTCACGGGCCACCCTCGAATGCGCCCAATCAGGGACCGGACCGTCTGGCTGCACGTTAATGCCCCCGGGCAAGGGAGGGACGCCCCTGATCTCCCTGCAGAGTAAGGGAGAGGGAGGGTGCCGTTAATTTAACGCCAAATTTTTATTATTATTTTTTATATTTTGTATTTCACGGAGATTTCTACCAAGAAAGTAAGAAGGAGGGAGGGGGGGATAATTAATCCATTCAGAAATTTTATACCCCGTTTAATGATTGGGGGTGGGGGGGGGTGGGGCTGAGCAAAATAACACCCCGGTTAAAATATGATTAAATCAAAAATAAATTAAATGAAATAAAATAAAATATAACGACAACCAGTAAATGAAATGCTCTGTTTGAATTTGAATAAAATATATGATGAAGCTGTCAATTAAGCGTCTTACTAAAGGGTACAGCAAGTTAATTTCACAGGAATCTGGACTTATCGCGTCCGAGCCCACGCACACTTCCCAGCCACACCCCACTAAGACACATCCCCTACCTAGACCCACCCCTCTACCCCCCCCCCCCCCTCTGCCCAGTGAATCTATATTTGTTCATTTTCTAGGTACATTTTTCCTAAGATGAAAGATATAGGAGAAGACCTCGTTGCAATCCTGGATTCATTAAAGTAAGAGTCTATAGCCAGGGCTGTCTTTTAACACTCCCCGCCCCTCTGTGAGTCACATGGGCGGAAACAGAATTTACAAAGTGGGGGAGGGTTCTTTTTGTCAAATTATATATTTATTTATTTGAAGACAAAGTTATAATTATAGATAACAAAAATAAATAGCTTAAACAATTTTACGAAAAATAAATGATATTTATACTGTAACCTTCTTCTTTCCACACAAACTTTTCGATCTTAGACATAATCAAATTGGCTCGAAAGATTGGGACGGGGTGGTGGGGGGGGGGGGGTTGTGAACAGGATGGTGAAAAAGAGTGATGAATGTGATGCAGAGAGTGATGGATGTGATGTAGGGAGAGAGTGAGTGATTAATGTGATGTTAAAAATATTAATTTTATTTAAAAGGTATACATTTTCAACATTACACTAATCACGTTATGCGTTAAGTATTTGAGTCAAATTAATTATTTTTAAAAGGTATGCTTGTCTCAACTACCTAACACATAACACATAAAAATGACACATCAAAAACACATAGAATATAAAAACATGACGCATATAAAATCAGATAACATATAAGAACACATAATAAAAAACACATAACACGTAACACGTAAAAAAACACATAACCGATAACAAATAATACATAACACCTTAAAATTACAACTAACAAATGACAAATAACATGTCACAAATGACACATAACAGAAAATACATAACACATCAATAACACATAACAAATTACATAAAACATGACAACATAAAACACATAGAATTCGTAAACAACACATAACATATTGTCAAATACAGTCATGCATTGTCATTCACAGTTAGTATGTTGTGTGTTAACATATAACACCCGTAACAGTTAACACATAACCCAAACAGTTGAGGCAGTCTCTCTAGCCCTAACCGTGTTGTGTTTTGTAGCGTCAAGCAGGTCGTTTGTTTCGGAGAGGGGGCGGGGGCCAACATTCTGGCAAGGTTCGCGGTAAGTGACCCCAATACTTGTGCCCCCTGTGTTCTAGGCCAAGGGCGCCACACTTAGGGAACTAACCCCCCATGATTAAGTCAAAAATCTTAGATTAAAGGGGAGAGGGGGCCCTGGAAGGGTTTTGGTTTTCGCGAAAAAATTGTATCACTATCCGCTGCTTCTAGATTGTATTATAGATTTTATTCTGAATTTTTTTTAAATTTATATCTAAAGAAATAATAAATGGAGGTTGCCGGAGGGATCTGTGTTGATCAGGTGTTTCATTGTATAGGACATTGTGCTGTGTGTGCGTGTGTGATAGATCCTACTGCCTAATAGCGTTGATCGTACACACTACTCTTTCTTTCATATGGAATTGATGTGAAATAATTACTTTTTTGAGTGATTAATGACATATTATTAGTGATAACGATTATGAAATAATGATAATGGTGATAATAACGATGATGGAAACGATGATGATAATAGCAATAATCACGATGACGATGATGATTGTAATCAAACGATGGCGATGATGATAATAATAACGATGATAACGATAATGATAACGATGATGATGACGATGACCACATGACGATGACGACGACGACGACGATGATGATAACGATGATAACGATGATGATGTATTAGATGAAGCACATCACCCGAGTGCTTGGTGTCTGTTTGTTGCATTCAACTGGCACTGCTGCACGCATTCAGGAATCAATCAAAGAAAAAGTAAAATAAATAAAATTTTCATTAAAATAACACTATGTAAACTTTTAAAGTGCCCAATTGTATAAAATATTTATGTCGCCACAATTGGATCATTGATTCATTTGAATTAACAATAAATTAATTTAACTTAAAAATGAATAAACGGAATTAAAAACTGAATAAATGGAATTTATTTAAATTTATATTATTTTATGCATTTCAATTTATTTTTTTTTTTATTTCAGTCCATAAAATGGAACCTGGGAGACGAAGCCAGTTTAAGTGAAACTGCTGAAAATTATCTCATTATGCACAGATTTGGGAACAAGGTAGGTCATACCCCCCCCCCACCACCACACGCCCGCACCCCCGTCCCCCAAATCTTGTTTTTATGGGCCGGGGGAGGTACTTTATTTTTAACATAATTAATGTACATTTAAAATTGATTAAATTTGAATAAAAAACTAGATTTTTAAAATCTATTTTAAGAATTTAAAAAATTGCTGAATTCAAAAACTTAGGTTCAAAATGAAATATAGATTTTGAAGAACTATAGATTTTAATGTTTTTGTTGATTTTTTAATTTGATTGAAATGGATAAATAAATGAATGGATTTATTGAAATTGATATTTTGATTTTATTGCTGTTTAGTTATTATTGAAATTTAAAAGTTAATTCATAACTTTACATTTGTTTAAAAATGGCTTTAACTTTGACGAAACGTTATACATATTAAACTTCAAGATTTTTTCATTGAGATTAAATTAACTTAAGTTCAATTTTGTTAAAAACTTAATTTTGATAATTGGGTTAACATTGGTTCCGCTGCAATTCGTCTACAGAACTTTGGCCTACGCCAATATTTCTACAGACATTTGGTCTACCGACATTTCGTCTACCCTTAAAATTATCCTAACCCTAGCCATAACCCAAACCATAGCTTTAACCTTAACTCTAACTCTAAACCCAACCCTAAACTTAACCCTAACAGAAATTTAGCAGTAGATCAAATATCGATCGATCAAATGTATGTAGACGAAGTGTCGTAGATCAAATGTCTTTAGGCGAAGTGTCGTAGACCAAAAGTCTGTGAACGAAGTGTCGTATAGACCAAAAGTCTATGAACGAATTGTCATCTTTTTTGTATTTTATTTTAAAGTTAACGAAATCCAAGAATAAGGAAGAAACGAAGGCCCTCATAGAAAGTTTCAGAGAAGTTTTAAGAAACAAAACGAACATGAGAAACCTCAAAAAATTTGTCGAATCATACCTTAAGTGAGATTTAAAAATCAGTGGCGTAGCTAGGGGGGGGTTTGTGGGGGAGTTATAACCGCCATTTTGTAGAATAAATTTTTGTAGTTTAAAGGTGTTAGTTTATATGTTAAGTTATAGGTTAAGTTTAACGTCTGGATTGTCAATTTAACCGTCTTACTAAAGGGTGCAGCAAGTTAAGTTTAACGTCTTGATTACCGTATTATATGAACGATGTCTCAGATGTAGCTGTCAATTTAAGAGTATTGTAAAGGGTGCAGCAAGCTATAGAAATAGGCTACTGAGCTATCCGTGATTCGAACCTGGGGTTGTCGCATCCGAGTCCCGCGCTCTAACCCCTCTTCTAACGAGAAATACCAAAATTAGAGTGACATTCAATTTAACCAAAAATGTCATCGCAAAGTTTTTGGAAGGAACCCCCTCATTGCGAAATACTGGCTACGCCACTGGATTGAATTTTTTATACATTCAAATTTTTATTGCAACATTTAATTTATGAGATTAATTAAAGAATGTAAAGTAATATAAATAATTAAATTTATATTTTATATATAATTCCAGCTACTTGTATTTTACATTTATTTATAGTAGGCCTATTAAACTCCAACCCTTACATTAAGATTTAATAACAGAGTCAATTTGTCCATACCTTTGTGACTGGTCGCGTTAAATTCTAACCTAAAAATACTAAAGTTTAATCTTATTTTGTTTCTTGATTCAGACGCACGAGCATAGCAGACAGTGTAAAGAGCTTGAAGTAAGATTTTTCATCTTTTAAAAATAAGTTTTTACTCTTAATAATATTTGTGTTATTAGCAGGGACGTTATTTAAACTTTTCCATGGGGGGCGGGGGTGCAAAAATGACCTTTCTTTTGGTTTTCCCATCATTTTTTCTTCAAGTAGACTTTGATTTTAATGGATTTTTCTAATTTTAATGTAGACAATATACGAACATTGCTTCGTCTGGATTATCATATTATATCAACGATAACGAGGACGTAGCTGTCAATTTAGGCGTCTTACTAAAGGGTGCAATGAGTTAAGTTTAACGTCTGCGAGTGAGAGAAATAGTGAGCTATCCGGGATTCGAACCTGGACCTATCCATTGCCAATCTAGCGCTCTAACCACTTCTCTAACGAGTCTTGATATAGTAATATTACGTCACAGATGTCCAGTGTTGCTGATGACAGGCCAGCAGTCTCTGTTCAATGACACAACCAAGGCTCTCCATCAGGCCATCATTAAGTCATGTGACGACAAGTCAAAGATTGACTTCATAGAAGTACAGAAGGTGGCTAATGTCCTCGAAGAAAAGGTGGGGCCCAAACATTTCCCCGAAAAAATTTGAGTCAATTTTGACAGAATTTTTTTGACAAAAAGCTGAGTTACTACTTATAATTATTACTTATAATTATTTTAATGTTTTAACTTTTGTCAACCAAATTTTTATTTTCAATAGGCCTACTTGTCAATATATAAGTTTAAAGTAATAAATTGACAAAAATATTAAGGCGAGTCAATCTATTTACTTAGGGTCTCTAGGAGTATGTGGGCCATTATGCGATTATTGAAAGAAAAGTATCATTGTCCATAATGTTAAAAAATGTTGTGAGAAATGTTATAAAAATTTTGTGATAATTTTTTTTGTTTCAAATTGAAGGGGACCTAACTGAAGCTCCACAAAAGCCCCCCCCCCCTCCCTAATATTGCAAGACAACTGTTTTTGTTAGTATGACTTTTATTAGATATTTTATTATATTTTCTTGTGTGTCAACTTTCTGTTTATTTTTTAGCCCGACAAGCTTGCCGAATGCTTCCAGTACTTTCTGCAGGGCTTGGGTCTCGGTCAGTGTACTTTGTGTACTTATTAGTGTACTTATACTTTGTGTACTACTTATACTTATATTTAGTGTACTTATTAGTTTGTATTTAATATATTTTGCTGATTGTTGTACGTTTTTTACTTCTATTGTTTTACTTCTATTGTTCCTATATTGTGTACTTATTATACGTTATTTCATTTTTGTAATTACTGCCTTTATTGTCCTATTGTACTTTTTCGTACTTTTTGAAACTACTGTAGGTCTACTGCGTTGTGCTTATAGACATTTTTTAGTAGTAATATTGTCATTACTTTTTTATACATCCTGGTGCTATATTCCGATAGCATAATAAATGCTTAGGCCTATATTAGAAAATTCTTTGTACAAAAATTATGCCCCTTGGTTCTCTCCCTCGTGTTGCCCCGAATGACCAACTTGTAGACGATTTATAGTCAAAAAATTTATTTTGATTTGTTCCTTAACGTCACATCGGTAAAGAAAAATCTACAAAAATTTGTGCATTTTATTTAGTTTAGTTTTTATGTGTTAAATTTAGCTAATTTGCTGTATTTAATTAAGTGTCCGGTGTACCCATGCCTAATGTTACTACCATGGTAAGGGACCGACGCATGTCCATGGAAGACTACGATAGGCCGAGCCGCGAGCGCAAACTTAGCGGGCTAGCCTCGCCAGAGCGCAAACTTAGCGGGCTAGCGTCGCCCGAGCGCAAACTCAGCGCGGGCTATCCCCCTAGCGAGCGTAGGCCAAGCGACGAGGGCGGGAAAGCGAGCAGGCTAAGTGGCCTACTCGGGCTAGGGCAGCCCTGCGACGAGAAAGAGGGAGCGGCGGTGGAGGAAGGGGAGAGAGGGAGAGAGAGTCAGAAGTTGATTGAGTGAGAAAAACTTGTTAATAATATATTTATAATAAGAGTGGTATATTTTAACAAAACCAGAAAAGTTTTAAATATTTTTCAACTTAGAAGTCTAGCCTAGTGTCATTTCATCGCCTATTGGTCTTTTTAATTAAGCCAAGCAATATGACACGTGTTCGCAACTTATTTAAATAACAAGCTTTTAATATTAAACATTTTAATATTTCGTACAAAATCATGACATGTAAAGAATTGTGAATTCACTTGTGTTTGGACTTTGAGCTTTGGGACCCTCTTAAATTCTTCACACACTTCGTGTAATATTATACCAGAAAAAAATGCTTTCATGTCTTATAATAACTTACCGACAAAATGTCAAATGTCGAGTTTTTAAAGGCAGATATGTTACGCATCATTTAAAATCTATCTCTGTATATAAGCTAACCGCTTGTCTTTTACTGCCTTTAGATTAGAATAGCTAGCCGCCTATATTGTCGTATTAGATTGTAAATAACTAACTATTTTTTAAAAACCGACGTTGAATTTATTAAGATGTTTTACGAACTGAAATTAATTGTAACACTTTTATAAACTGAAATAAATATTGAAATGTTTTATAAACTGAAATTTATATTAAAATGTTTTGTAAAATTTAAATCATTACATGCTTTAATATAAAGCGAAATTATTTTTTTCAAAATTTTGTTTAAAATATTTCGCTATTAGGCTTAAACTTCTTAAATTGGTTGAAAATTTGAATTCATTGATGTCTTTTTTGCGATTTGTAAAGTTTTCATTATGGGAGCCGGACTATTGCGGATGGGGGGGGGGGCAGATGGGGTACAGCACGCCTAAACACCGGTAATCCAGACATTAAACCTAACTTGCTGCACCCTTTAGTAGGAGCTTAAATCGACAGTTATGGCCGAGACATATCGTTCATATAATACGGTTATCCAGACGATAAAATGTAAACTTAACTTTACAAATATTTATAAAACAGTTTGTTCATTTTAATTTACTAATATTATGCAGAATATTAGAATTATTAAAAGTAATTTTTAATTTCAATTAGTAAACATTGTTGTAAAATATTGAATAAGCAAATATTAAATCTACACAAAGCCAGTACGACGACGAATTGGCCCCGAATACATTAACCCGTCAAAACGGCCCCGAATACATTAATCCGACAAAACGGATTCATTTAATAATCCTAACCCCACTAGCCCTAAATATAACTCTAGAACTAACCCTATCTTTAATCCTATTCCTAACCCCAATACTAACCGAAACTTAGCTCTAAGAATTTATAGTCGTCGTGGCCGATTTGTTGTTGCCGATTTGTCATTGCCGATTTGTCGGGGCCGATTTGTCATTGCCGATTTGTCGGTGCCGATTTGTCGGGGCAGATTTATCGGAGCCGATCTGTCGGGGCCGATTTTTCGGGGCCGATTCGTCGGGGCCGATTTGTCGGGGCCAATTTGTCGGGGCCGATTTTCATGAAATTTTTAGACAACTTACTGTCCGGTTTCACTAACAAAGTTTAAACTCAGATTAAGACTTCTATTAAACGATGATTAAAGGTTTAATTGTATACTTACAAAAGTGTACATTGTTTAATGTACTAAAAAGTACCTTTTTAGTACATTATTATAAGTACATTATAAACTACTTTCTATTATTTACATAAAGTACAGTTCAATATACTGCATCGTTGAGACACAGTACAGATACATTGATACAGTATAAGTACTTTGTCATGTTACATGAAGAACATTACTAAGTATGCATTAGTGTACTTTATTATTTACAAAAAAGTACATTTCAAGATACTGCAACGTTGAAGAAGTTAAAGTAGGCCTTCTTAGGTACCTTTTAAATACTTAATAGTTTTTAAGTACCACTACAGTAATACTTAGTAAGTACATTACTAAGTATACTAGTAGGCCTATACTATCTATCATTTACATAAGTACTACAACGGTCATAAGTACTGCATTAATAAAGCACCATACATATACAGCATAAGTACACGGTAGAGTATGCAGTAAAAAGTACCTTCTGCAAACATACACTACCAAAAGTACTTTAATTTTATCAAAGTACATTAATGTATTTGATATTATTCAGAAACAAGTACAGTTCTATAATACTCTAATAACATACATATACTGTAAAGTTACATTAAAGTACATCTGTAAGTGTACTTTTTAATATTCACAAACAAGTACTAGTACTGCAGAGTGGAAGCAGTGGTGGAATGACCAGGATCCGAACCCCCGGTCATGGACGAGAAGAATGGCCCCTCACCGCTGTGTCGCCAGGCGATGTAACAAAAATAGATATCGGCCCCGTAGAGCAGCATAGAGGCGAACGAAAAAAACTGAAAAAATATAAAAACTATAATATTATACATATAAATAGAAAAACAATAAATATGAATATAAAACTATAGATATAAATTTATAAATACAAATTTAAAACTTTAGAAAGTATAGATACTATAAAAGTGCTAAAAATTATAGTAAAATTTGAAAAATAGAATAACTACAGTTTAGGCGTGGCGCATCCAAAGGGGGGGGGGTGGTGGTAGGATGGTGGTAGTAGTTATAACCCCCCCTCCCATTTGAGGACATAACATTTATTTTGTCATGCTATAGTTTCACGGTGAAAGTCCCCCCCCCAAGTGACGAATGCAAGTTTGCAAGTTATGCAAGTTATGCCTTATTATAGATAGATGTATTAAACGAAATGACCCCCCCCTTAGTAAATTCATGGCTACGCCACTGCCTTTGCATATTATATTAAATCCAACACATTTTATTGAAAGAAAAAAACAGTTAAAGGCAATTTAAATAATAGTTCAAATAAGTTTTGAAAATAAAAATTCAGTTGATAGAATATAAATAGCTTAAAATGTGTCTTGGGAAACTGTCCCGAAAGTTCCTAAGTTGTATTAAATCCGATTATTTTGTCCGTAAATAGATTTTTTTGTGCTGATGTGACGTTAGAAAAGAAAGAACTGAATGTACACTTACCGCTGCGGCCCCTACTGCCGCATTCATGTAACCGAATACTGAGCAAACGACTCCAGCAATAAAGTAACACAGAGTGAAGAAACAGTAGTAACAAAATTCCTGAAATAAAATAGTTTCACTGAGCATATTTATTCCTAAATAAAAATAAGTTTTTATTATGAAACAATTATAAACAATTTTTTATCCTATCTAAATTTCCTTTTAAACAAAATAAGTTAAAGTTTTACATTTGGGTGTTTCCTGCCCCCCCCCTCCTCCCCCCCCCGTCATGGCATTTTTTACTGAGTTAAGAATGAAGCGTTCACTCATCACTTAGTTTCTGCTCACACACAGTTCACTCATCACTTGACTTCAATAATTAAAGATACAGTTTCAGAAAGTAATATAGATTTCTCATCAAGTCGTTTTTTTGGAGTGATGTGACATTTCACACATCAATAATGATAGGAATACAGTATTATAAAAACC
>JAQIXG010005176.1:0-11798 GCA_034700105.1 Oconnorella tubifera | reverse complement strand
CGAGGAATTCCATTGTTCGTTGTTTACCTTGGTTACCAGGAATTCTATTGTTCCAGATCGATTAGTTTTATACTACTCAAACTGTTTTATAAATTCATATTGAAATACTGCTGTTTTCAGTTAATAAAAGTTCGTATATATTACTATGTTATTACCACAAGTACTATGCAATAAACTTGTTTAGCAATCTGTTTATGAAAGTTTATGAAAACATTCTTTTTGAACAGTTATACTCAAAGTCTTCAATTCACAATATATTTCATCTCTACTCAATCCCAATTAAAATTTCGACTGGGTAAAATACTTAACTCCAAATAAGCATAAAATACAACTAATAATGTTCTATCTTCACACTCATTCCCTGTAAAACTTATATTATAAATAACCACATTCAGCTGCAATCGTATACAGCATCCTTCTCAAGTCATTATCAAAAGCAGGATACTTAACTAAACGATTTCTCTTAATGCCTAGCTCTCTCTCTCTCTCAGCTCAATGCACAAACAGGATATGCTGCGTATCATGCATTCTGACAAGATGCAGCCACTAGCTGATGCATATAAGGATATAAATCACTTAAAACCCAATTTGCAGTTATGTGATAATATCAGAGACTGTCTTGAAAAGAATCATTATATTAACTAATGAAAAAATGTTACATTAAAAGATTATTTGAAACTTTGCTAAGCAGAAAAATGAAGTTACAAATTATCAAAAATATTGGGTTAAATTACACATTGAGATAGCACTTTCTTAAACTCTCAAACTCAAGCATATGGACTGCAAAAATAAGTTTATTCATAAATACTAACTATTAAATCCAACACTCTTTACACTATCAATCGCTCAGACAATCGATAAAACAGTCAACAAAAAACTCTTCATTGTAATTATACCTTAATAACTTTATCAAGCTATTTTTAATTTTTTATCACTGTCTAACCACCGCCCTCCTAAAAGCTCTCCTCCCATTTTCGTCTCAGCCTCTTATAGTAAGCAGTATCATAATGCCTGTAGCATTATAATAGTACAAACCAGATTACAAGCCAAACTAAACATTCTATATTACAACACAAGATACTCGCATACAAATTAATGTATAGACGACCGCGTGAGTATAATATTAGCCTATATTATTATTGCACATATTATTTAGAGTAATATAAAGTATCCGCATGCTTTACGCCGCGATGGCCTACTAACATGCGATTCGGTAATTCACACACAGGCTAATTAATTATATAATATATAAAAAGATGTAGTTGTTTGAAAATAACAGATATAAACAATTACAAATATTATAATAAATATCTAGGTATGAATGATATACAAAGAATTTCATCTTAAAAATTGATTTACGATCATGAATGCAACTAGTGTTATATAATATATTTAGCATTATATATTTGGCTTATTACCATACAAAATCAATGCAAGCCAAACTTAGAAAACAGCATAATCTGATACCAACTAACCCTAATCTGAATATAAATACTAAATCTACAGCTAGCCATCTCTGTGTTAGTCAAGAAGCTGAACTAAGGCATTCATTCTAACTGTATTAGTAGAATTTTATCTATCTACATTAAACAGACTGATGACTAATACCATTGGGGAAGGGTAATATAGAACTTTCTAGCTGATGCAGATAGTAATATCAGACATGTGATAAGAAAAGAGATCTAATTTCATGAAAGTGTAACTTAGAGATTTGGCAGCTTATTTCTTTATGGGTACACTTTTCATTTCAAATAAAGCATCAAAATTAATAACATCCACAAGAAGAGAAGAAAGTAAATAATAATAACGATAAATATTAGCATTTAGCATAACAAATGAAGGTATATACTAGAAACAAACATTATTTTACAATCTCGTATATGCAAATAATGAAATTGATAAAGTTAATTAGCAGCTAAATTAAGTGCAAGCTAAATTCAATGTCATTTCATTAAATATTGACAATTAATCGTTCAATTTTATGAAAATATTCTCAAACTAATTGCAACTCGATATAAACTAGTCAAATATTGCAGTGTCTGCATAATCAAATTTCCACTTTCAAAACCTATTTTCTACTAAAATGATTATACAGTCAGTACAAATAATTACACAAAGCTACAATTTAATTATTAAATAAATATTAAATAATTAGATTAATAAATAAAATACAATAAAATAAATGAGTAAAAAGTTTTATAAGTAACAATTTAATTTAAAATATTTAAATTTATTTAAATTTATTTAAATTTAAAAACTTTTATAAAGTTTTCTAACCTTAGCGTCTCCCGGATTCAGCAGCTGATAATTTGTCAAATTTATGCAGCAGTCCAGGCCTAGCGGGCTGTTGTAGCCTATAGGCTACGGGGCACAGCTGGGGTAATGAAAATGTCGTATGTCGCAGCTGCTGCGTGATAATTGCAATAGGCTGAGTTTGCTCTAGCAGCTTTCAGGCTTTCAGGCGCTGCTGGGCATGTGTGGCGGCCCAGCAAACTCCATATGCTAGATATTAACTTGGCAGAGATTGTCAGCTGCATTAGCAGCTGGGCCGTAGCGCAGCTGGGCTGCTATTAATTTTGAACAGCGTTGCCACTCTTAGATTTTTAAGCTATTGCTAGCTTTTTGAACCAATTCTTTTTTGCTTTCTTTAGTCGGAAGTGCACTAATCTATTTTTTTTACTATAACCAGTTTGTGACTATGACCGATAGGATTGTTAAAAAACTTTAATAACAGACATCTTAATTTTTAAAATTTTAATAAAAATTCATAACACGACGCCATGGATTGATATGCATTATTTATTACTTATTATTTTAAATACTAGCACTATGTATAATATTCATCCGATAATACTTAAATTAAATATAACAATGATTTAATTAACAATAAATAATTGTACCACAACATTTCTGGATACATTGAAACATTTTCAATTTCTTTCAGAAATTTTCAGTTGAACTATTTCAATCGACAAGAATAAACAAATTTAATTTCATAGTATATAACTATATAATATATTTATGTCAATTCATTATATCAGTAATTTCATTAATTTCATAATAATCTCTTTGTTTGTTACTTAATGTGAAATCAGCACAAAATAATTTAGTGATATGTTGTGACTGAGTTTGAAAAAATCAAATATTTTCTGAAATAAATATTACATCAATTTCTTTTAACAACATTTACATAATATTTTATTTAAAATACATGAAATCAAGGTATATTTGTATAAATTATTGTAAGAACATATAACAAGTCTATCTTTACTCATAAAACTACGCGTTCAGTGTATATAATTCAACAATATTTCACTAACAATACGAAATTATTATATTGTGAAAATATGCCATATGCAGTGAAAATGTGAACGCACGCAATAAAATTAATAATAAAACAACATTCGTATGCATTAAATAAATATATATATATATTGTGAATATGCGCCATACTGAATACTTCAGCCAAAAAACATAATCTTCCTTACAACTCTGAGATTCAATCTAGTCTAAAATATAAAACATTACAAACTGAAAATAAAATTTACCGTATCTCACTTTATGAAAAACAAGAAAATTATTAATGATAACAAAATATAAACAACTACGACATAATCAAAATATAATATCTATAATATTAAATCAATTGGAATGAAGGATGAGCACTGTGAAAATGAACAAATTTTTTAATTATATACATCTGGGAATTATGAGAATTAGGATAATATACATTACATAGTGTAAAATAAGTCTATTGTAAAAATAAGTCTTTAAAACATATTTATTGCAAAAAAAAGTATCTTCACACTTATTTAATACTTATAAAATGGCAAAGGAAAAACAAACAAGAAATTTCTTCCAGCATATAGTCATTGAACAATAAAACAAATATTAACATTATCTTATTTTTCTATGTTTTGATCGCACTATAATATTGTAATTATAAATACTAATTCTAAAATATAACAGAAAATATTGTCTGACTAGACTTTGATACTGATTAAATCATTACAGCGAGCCATTTGCTCGAGTGAAATCAAAGCTATGATAAGCCTTAACTAATGAATTTAATTACCAGTGTCTAATTTACTATAATTAAAACACGTAACAATTGTCACGAACTAACAAACAGCCTAAAATGATCTATCTCAACAATCTATAACAATTAAAATACTACGCCATTTCAATTAATAGCGTTTCAAATTGCTTCGCTTCCAATCAGTGGTATTTAACGCTACCAGAATCCATGTCGCTATCTGAGAGTCGCCTATCTGTCGCTAACTCGATGATAACGCTGCCATCTTGCGTTAATTTGCTGGCACAATCGTTAACGGTAGGACTAGATAGTTTTCTTACTGTACCGTTTGTAAAGGATTCTTCGATCTCCTTCTGTAAGTCTACTTCTCCATCTACTGGATCTAAAAGAAATATTTCGTAGCATTGAATACAAAAGTTAATTTTCTAAAGTCAAATCTATAGCAATTTCCTATTGTTTCTTGTCAAAATAATAGACGAGCTTATAAATTACATGATGGAAAATTACAATTTCATTAAGAAAATTATAAAATGGCAATTATATAGCAAATTTAAAAGATAATAGCAAATTTAAAATCTAAGCTTTAAGTTGTAAGTTTCTAGTATACAGCAAATTTACAAGCTAAGCATTTCAAATAAACAAAAAGCAAGAAAAAAACAGTAAATCAATGAAAAAATAAATGCATATTTTCTAACCATTTATCAATTTAACTGCATCAGCCACAGAACCAGCAAACTTCAAGTTCTTCAGATTTGCTCGAGTAAATATATCAACAATATTTGGCTGCAAAAAAATTAATACAAAAAAATTAAAATAGCATTTTTGAAATATTCAAACTAAGAGAATCAACACAATAACAAAAAAAAATCTGTGTTTGTTTATTAGTTTAACTGGTGTTTTATGCATTTAGAGACCAGACAAAAATCTTTCTCATGTCAGATTCTGTTCTTTTCCAATACAAAATCTACTGTAATAGACAATTCTAAAAGACAAAAAATTTACGAATTTCTTGGCAAATCAAGCAATAAACTCTAAAACAAATTAAACTTTGACAAATTCATATTTTGGATTCTCAAATCCTTCATTAAGAAATCTCTATATTCAAATTATGAGAAAATTACACACAATATGAGTAGAATGAACAATACAAACCTGAACATTAGCTAAAACAAGCTGTGCCTTCAATCTGGTAAAGTCTTCCTGTAATTGCTGCACACCCTAATTTAGTAAAACAAAAAAGAAAAGTGCAGTTATCAACGATATGATAATCATTAACTACTGTTGTAGTTTCAGCAAATAAATAACTTTTACAGAAATTTTCATATAAAAATGTAATCAAGCTTTGCAGGTGGAATTGTCTACACATAAACAGATTCTGGCCATAAAAATAAAAGCTAAATATTGGATAAAAAAAGTGAATTTTGGAAATTATTGAGACACTTTCATAACCAAGAGAGAAAACAGAATATTTACTGCATTAAGAAACTATTAGTAGAACGAAATAAATAATATTAGAGATGAGATAAAAACCTGTACTGTAGTGTAATCTATGTCAGATATATACAGCATGTCCAGTACAACTGCCTTTGGTACTGTCTCTACAATAATAGTAATATATAATGCATTAAATATCGTAAAAGAATTGCACTGCAATGACTTCAATAATTCTTATGCACTCTCACACTAGTATTGAGCCCATAAAATGTTTTTACTCAATAATTTCTCAATAAATCATCCAAATTGAGGAAATGATTTAATTCTAATTTGCGTTTATATTACTATGACATTTCTACTCTTTCACTGATAAATACGGAGTAATATAAAATCTAAAGTAAAATTAAAGCAATTTATTATTATAATAATATGATTCTTCAATTGAAATAAATTACTAGTACCCATAGATATACAAACCGTGACAATACTAAAGAATTTCATTTAACTGCATAATATTGCAACTGACCCAACACATTTTAGACAGTCAGTAACATGGCTGTCAATTTTTCCCAATGAAAAGTCAGTAACAAGCATGACATTGCAAAAAAAATACAAAGTTTTTAAAATAAGCTAAAAAAATAAAGAAAAATTTCTAACCATTTCCAAATGAGATATGCATGATTTTATCTTGTATATGCTCAATGCCAGGGAACTTGAGTCCCATTGAAACAGTCACTATGAGTACATCTCCATCAGCATGAAGATTGCACTAGAAAAAATGGTAATGCTGAATCATTGTTTTTTATTTGCATTTGTCTCAGTTACAGAAAACATAAAATAAATAGAAACTAACTTAAAAATGTAGATTTAAAAGTCAAAAATTTATTACATGAAAAAACACAAATACAAAACACAAAGACAAATCAGATACAATTATGCACAAAATGCAATAGTAATAAGTGTTTACAGGTATAATAAGTATTTTATAATTATTTTATATCTTAAAAAATTAACAATTAATAAATCTTGTACTTTTGTTTTGAGTTACGATCTTACCTCTGCATTTAATAAGTCTTTAACCACATCTTTATGAGATAACTTTGAAATCTTTAATAAAAAAAATAAATTATTGAAGATTTATTATAAAAATCGTTTTTAAACAGCAATGAAAAATATACCACAACAATAATATGCAATATCGTAGTCCATTAAAGTTTATTAAATATTTTTTTGTTACATAAAGTTTGCAGAGAAAATACTTTTAAAATAAAATATACCGAAATCAGAATAACATACAATAACCATATTAAACGAGTAAAATACTTGTACAATTCAAATATTTAAATCGTAAATTTAAGAAATAGCAGCACAGCTTCAATAAATTCTAGCTTAAACTAAGCATTTAAATTAATATAAAAAAAACTGTAAAAAACTGTAGTAAGCTTTCATAATTTTCTAAAATTCACAATGCCTCTAATTAAAAATGAGTAGATTCTAACACAAGGATCGACAAACAATATTCAATAGATTTACTTACCTTAATGTTAGGTCTCGACCATGGATGTAGAAGTAACATTAATGAAACAATCACTCCAAGTATAATGCCATACTGTCAAATAATTTACAACACAAATATATCGTACTAATCTAATCAATTAATGGTATACTGAAGTTATGTAACTGTAATATAAAAGAAGAATTCTAAAACAAACACGATAAAGAGGAATCAGTCAATTGTTACCAGTATCATATACAGATTTTAATACATAAAATTTATTTAAGAACAAAATTCCAATTAACAACGCTAACCTCAAATCCCAAAAGAAGAGATACAATGAAAGCGGTAAACCACGGAATCAAGTCAATCTCTGAATATAGAATAAATAACCGTAAAATATATATATATATCTTCTTTCATCAAGTATAGTAGTATATATAAATACAATATACATGTTTATATACAATTCAAGTCTATTTTCCAAAGTCTTACGATAGATGGTTATATCAACACTGGACTTGAGTCTCTGCAATGTAAACTGACAATCTACTTTAATACAAAACCTACTGCGTCAAATTCATGAAATTTTATTATTTTACTCCTGACTCAAAACAAATTATTTAAATCATATCAATAAATTAAATCATATAGCAAATAAAATATTTGTTCTTATAAAGGTAAAAACAAATAAAGTACAGAACAGAACAGAATAGAATTGTTTTAAACAGAATAAAAACAGTTTGGTCAGTTGAGAACTGTTCAGAAAGTTTATTTAATCAGATAAAGCAGTTTATAAAGTATCTTACTTTTCACACGCCACAGTTTCGGAATCATACTAAAGTCTATCATATCAGTGACAGCCATAATGATAACACCAGCGAGAGCAGCATCAGGAATGTAATAGAACATAGGAGTGAGTAGAGCCAATGCTAGTACTACAAGTATGCCTGTATAAGTACAACACTAGTACTACAAGTATGCCTGTATAAATACAGGACTAGTACAACAAGTATATCTATATAAATACAATATTAGTGCTACAAGTATGCTTGTATAAATACAATACTAGTACTACAAGCATAACTACATAATTAGGGTCAGAATTAGGGTTAGGGAAGGTATGGAAGACGCTAGGTTTTAAGTTCAACAAAGTAATTCTTACTACGCTATGCAACTGCTTAATAAGTGACATATTGCATTTGCTGCAGAAGTCCTAAATCAATAACAACTAGAACGTTCATTGAACTAAAGTTAAATGACAGAAAATTAAAGATGAAAAGAGATTTAAAAGAAATCTTACCAGTATATAATCCGCCAGCAGGAGTTTTTACTCCACTTTGAGCATTTACAGCACTCCTAAACAGAAGTTGTATTTTATATTATTTACCTTAAAATCATTAAAATTTTGCTGTGCAATGAAAAACACACAGACAGTACTATGATCTCTTACATACTTGGACTACTAGATGCTGCTCTCAAACATATTAGACTTGCTGCACAATTCAGCAAGATCTTTTATTTTGTAGTAGAATATTTACGCTAAAAAATTATCTAAATTAATATAAACTTATCAAGATCTAATATGAATAAATATTATAACAATTTTTTTTAAACCTTAGAGCAAATTTATATCGAAATAAAACTATCACTTAACCGTAAACCGATTATAATCATCGTATAAAACTTGCCTAGAAAAGCTAGCTGTGACGGGATAGGACGACACAAGAGAAGCGATGAGATTGGATGCACCAATAGCAATCAGTTCCTGTGTCGCGTCTATGTTGTAATTATTCTTACGACCTTTAAGCAATAAAAATTCAAAAAAAAAAATAGTCAAATATTAATTCCAGTCATATGTTCAATTGGCTGTATTTCATGTTGCGTGTTGCAGGTGAAGTTTTATTTTTCATACACTTAACCTAGTTAAAGTAATTGAGAATAGTTGGCATGCTAACAATGCTTCTTGTTATTTTTAGTTTAAAAAAAGATCAGAACGTAAACTCATATAAACCATAAACCATACTTGTATTTGCGTAAAACTGAAACTGAGCTAAATATACATTACATATCTTTTAAATAGAATTTTTTTAATATTTATCAATGCTTAGTATCAATTTGTTCACAGAAAATAATACCAAACAATAGCAAGAATGTAAATAAGAACTATTTCTAAAATATTTCTGGTTATTATTAATAAACTAATTCACCGAATGCTTTGCCAATTGCTATTGACTCAATGACTCCAAGAAGAGGAACAATGACAATACCAATACCCATGGACTGAGAAAAAACAATCGTAAATTTTAAATTATAATAATACCAAATAATCAAAATGTCTGTCTTCTTGCCTGATGTTCCATATTCATAATTTATTTGCAATGTATTAGAAATGTATTAGAAATGTATTCGTAATATATCTGTAATGTATTTGTAATGCATTTGTAATAAATTAGCAATATATTAATAATTTATTCCTAATGTATTCACTATGCATTCCTAATGTATTCACTATGTGTTTGTAATGTATTCACAATGTATTTGTAATGTGTTAGCATTGTATTAGCAATGTATTCAAAAAGTTTTCTTCAATTACGAAAACCTAACAACAAAATGTGTTAGTTTGTGTTGTTGTTTATTTGATTTTGAATAAAAAAATCGATTTAGAGTTTCACATTAATCACTACATAAAGCTCACTTTTAAGTTTTCCGTTGCAGTATAAGTGTGATTATTTTCAGTGAAAGAAAATTCTGGAAATTTAATCGGAGGCAATCCATCCGTAATGTTTCCAGTCAAAATAAAAACTTCATGTTTTCCATTCATTGCTAGCACGCCGGCAATTGTAGATGCGATAAGAACAACGATAGCATTTCTCGCTGTACATAAAACGAAAACATTAATTGGTGTCGCATCAGAAAAATCAGTATCTAGTCAAAGTTTTTATACTAGTAAGAAAGTGGAAGTAAAAAATCAAGTGAACTAATAGATAAGACTACAAAAGTGACCAATAATAAGGTTAACAAAATTAATGTAAAATTAGTCAAATAAATTTAAATAATATCCATTAAACTGAATATTAGATAGATAATGATTTATACTTTTATTAAAATTTATATTAGATAGATGAATACTTGAATTGTAATTGAGCAGAACACTCAAATAACACATTTTTTAAAGTTATTTGCAAAACAAATAACTAGTATATAAGTTATGCATTTCTAACCTGTGCTAGAAAGCCAAACGATGTATTGCAAAACATTCATTGCTTTAGATCCGTTCTTCTTAAACTTTAATTCTTTCATTCGCTGAAACAATACGTTCTTAAAATATTTATAATATAATATGAGGCGCAATCATTATAAAACAAACCAGTTCAATAAATTCATATTTAATATAATTTATAAAAACTGAAAAATTTACAAACTTAACATATATTCAGTATTACTATGTAATTAATAAACTATCTAAATGCCTCATTTTAAGCCATTACAACAAAATCAGCCCTAAATAACAGACGCATTGTTTAATAAATAAATCAGTGTTATAAACAAAATGATCTTACCTTCATGACATAGAGCAAGATCATGCAGCCAAGTCCTAAACTGAAGTCTGCTCGCCTGTTAACAATATTCTCATCAATACCAGTAAATATTTCACAACAGATTCAACTATCAATTCAATATATACTTCAAAATCACACTCACTTCAATGAAACAATAACATTAAGTTAACCCTAGTTTTCGTTTATTATTAATAAGCTGAGTATAATATACCTTATCAAAGGTAGTTTCTCAATTATTACAACAAGCTGTTGAACAAATTCTCTTGGAATGCCAGTCAAACCCAACCACCTCTGCAAAGATGCATAAAGAAAGAAAATTCAGTAATAGTAATATCTCATCATAAAAGTGAAAGAGCATAAGACAAGAATCCAAGAAATTAAGATTCAATTACAAAACAGTCTCGTCTCATTCTCACAACTCATTCTCAGAATGACATGCTCATGGACAATAATCTTTTCATGAATATTTTAACACAAAAGTTGTTTAACCATTAATATTCCGTTATTTATTAACAGAATACTAATGATGAAACAGCTTTTGCATCAAAATATTCATAGAGAAGATTATTTTACATTTATTTGTACAAAGAAATAGACAGACAGTACGACAAGTGTTATTATTATATTGTTTATGTAGTTGTTTTTTACAGACAGTAAATTTATATATCAAAATACACCAGTTAATTAATTGCTATTCAGAAAAACAGACTTAAAGTTAATCGTCGAACTAAATACTTTATTAAATACTTTATTAAATAGTTAATTCTACATTCTTTAAAAAGGTGTCGCAGAAGATTAATATCAAAAAAATGCTAAAATCAGAATTTTTAAAACTTATAATATTAGATAATTGGTCATATCAAACCTTGAGTTGACTACAGGCGATTGTAATGGCCGCTGCAGTTGTAAAACTATTAATAACAGGATGAGATATGTAGTCAACTAAAAAACCTAAAAAACAATTATATTATAATAATAAATATAAAAAATAAAAGGTATAAAAAGGTAAAGGGTCAAATAATGGTTATAAATTTTACCTTAAAGTCTCAGAAAAAAGCTACGGACTTATAATATTTTACAGCATAACAGAAGTAATATAATCATAACTTACTATAATACAATTACGAAATAGTAAAAATATAGGTATCTAATTACTGAAATTTCTTTAAATAAATCTATACAACTGAATACTTAATTAAATGTTACTAAAATCTTCAAAGTAAAGTTCGTTATTTGCATTTTTCTTAATAGTCAGTAATAATTTACTACA
>JAQIXG010005175.1:0-11798 GCA_034700105.1 Oconnorella tubifera | reverse complement strand
ATCAAAAATTTCATGATTTTTTTACTTGATTTAAATCGTGATTTAAATCGATTTAAATCACCTGATTTAAATCACTCAATTTAAATCATCTCAGCCCTGTTCCAAACTTTTAAAATACTTCGATATTCCATTATGCTGCCAAAATTGTAAAGTTAATTTTATCTTTTGATTGTATTCAATTGAATTCGCCAGATGGCGCGGAGTAAAATCAATATGGTGGATTAATTGAGAAAACAATTTAAATAAAAATAAATAAATCTTTATTTTTATCCTAAATTAGGCGATAAATCTATTTATATTTTTACTTCCGGTCATATGTAAGTCAGATTTAACGTTTTTAATGAGAGATTATTTTGTATAATTTGAAATATAAAGAGTATTTTTGTGTTAAGATTAATAATGCGTAATAGTAATAATTTGTGTGTTGAATGAAAGGCGGCCTGGTTTAGTATAAATCACGGTCTGGCTCAGAAAAAGTCAAAAAAATGATTTAAAATAACTGCAAACTACGCCTGATCTGTCTAATTAACCCTAATTATGACTAGTTGTAACCTGAATCCAAATTGTAACCCTAAACCATCTCTAACCCTAACTCGGTGAGGTGCGAAACAGAAGGGGAGATATAAAATTTATATCCTAGCCCCGTGGCTTCATTATCTTCGCTTAATTTGTGTATATAACACATTTTCCCTTAAATTGTAGTGTTCCTAATATTTAATGGTACTCAGACGAAACGGCCCCGAATACATTAACGCGACAAAACGGCCCCGTCAACTCATTTAGTAATCCTAACCCTAACTAACCCTAAACGTAACCCTAAGCTTAGCACTAACTTCTAACCTAACCCGAACCCAATTACTAACTCCAGCTCTAACCCTCACAATTAATAGTTGGGGTCGATTTGTTGGGGCCATTTTGGCGGGTCACGATTTAAAATGTGTGGTTTTATATTTAGGGTCTAAATTCTATTTCTCATCGACTGGGAAGTATCAATGGATTGTGGTAATGATCTTTTACTATGGTTGGGTTCATATTTGGGGTTAGTACTGAAACGGATCAAATGTATAATACTTTATCTGTATACAATTTATATTATAAATATAAATTGTATTTTATTAAATACAATCATATTTTATTTTAGTCAATTTGAGAAATTAGCTTTGGTAAACAAAATACTACATTCACATTACCTATGATAATAATGACATTCAATTTTGTTAGTTTTTTCTGTGGCTTTGTCGTGTTTCCAGGGCATTTTAAACATTTGCAAATACCGTAATAAAGCGGCTTAGTTTTACTGCATTGCTGGTTACAATGTCAGTTTTATGTCATCATAAATAAGAGTTATAAATGTTATGTTCTATAAAGAATATAAATTGTAATTAACTGGTTTCATCCGCTTTACTAGATTAGTACTGTTTCTTCAAATGAAGTATCTTGTCATTTCTAAGTGGATTGCAAATGTAAAATAACTAATAGAGATTAAATAAACTTTATATTTATGGTTTATTTATTATATGTATATATTATACAGTATATTTTACATATGTATTATTAATGTGTCTTATAAAAGTTGTTACGTATCTTACAATATGTATTATATATTTACAGTATTAATGCAGTAAATAAACACGCATTGTTGTGTCAATGTTTATAATATTCTATACATTGTTAAATATTATATAATATTTGATAAACTTTCCTCTTTGAAAACTTTGATGTTTTCATTGAAAGTTGAAAGTTTTGTAGTTCCATTATTTGGTATAGCCTTGTATAAACTTGTATAAAAGGATTACGACATGCATGACATTCATTGATGACATGTTATGCGTGTAATACTAGAGTTCATGAAGGCCTATATAGAGCTACATAGATATAATACTAAAGATGGGGCCACAAAGTGTACAGGCTTGATATTTGTAACATTAGTCATTGACTTGTGTGCATGACATTTACTCAAAGTATCAGTTGTATTTTTCTGTACAAATATTTACCGCTACGTTCATTGCATAAATGTGTATGTTTAGAATTGAATGGGTCCATTGTGTATATTGTTACATATTGCTATGCGTTGTTAGTAATGGTTAGCGAAGAGTAGTAGTAGTGATAATAGTTAGATATATTGTCACAGATGTGATAGAAAGTTAGTTTTAGTCAGTGAGTGAGTTTTTATTACGATCGCTTTATTCTACTTGGTGATTTGAAAAAAATATATAATTCACACTTTATATAAATATTATAATATAACATAGTTGTATATGGATTTTTTACCATGTATGTAAACTTTGTATTTCAGGCATAACTTACAGTTATTCAGCAAAGTTATCTATAGAAAAAATTACCTCGAGTGATAAGAGCCAAATCTTGCTCGAATCGTTTGATTTAATTTTAGATAAATTTTAAATGAATTAAAGAAAAACTATAAAATAGAAGCATTAGAGAAATGTTTTGAGTACAATGGATAGCAATACCCAGACTGAGTCAGCTTGGAGTGAGAATCAAAACAAACTATCCAACACTCGACCTCTTCTTATCGTGGGAGACTCAAATCATAATCAAGAAGATTCCGACGCAAAAGTAAGAATGATTCCACGACATCGCGGAGGTTTTGGGTTCAAACCGTCATTGCATCGTAATCCAATGACGGAATCTAAAGAAAATTGTTCTGACGTTAGTGTGACGAACAACGAAGGGTTAGTTACAAACGAACGCGTTTTAAAAACGGACCGGAATTTTAAAAATACAGATGTTTTAAATACGGGATGCGAGGGAGAGACAGAGGATAAAGAGAGGATGGATAATCAAGTGACAAGAAATCAAATCCATAAAGCGGAGAATCCAAAAATTGAGTTGAAATCCAGCAGGGAAAACGGATGTAGCTCGAATTTTGGATTACGTAGATTAACGAATCGATCTAATTTGACTACCGTTGCTCAGATTACAAAAAAAGAAAGGACTGAAGACTCAATTGATGGTATAACGCAAAAGGATCCATTGACAACCGAAGTTATTGCGAATCTCGGAAGAAATATAAGTTCTAAATCTAGCGCACCAAATGGGCGCATTTTACGTAAAGCACTAAACGAAGCCATGGGTTCATCATCTGGGAAGCCTCCCCAGTCATCGGATAAAAGCACGAATGAGAAGATTCCACCACGTACAGGTGTGACGAGCTCTAGGTTATCAGCGAGAAGTCCATCCGCTGGGAGATCTGGGATTGCCCAACTCTCCAGGATGCGGCAGACGGAGACGCGTCGTGGAGAATCCGCTACCGCGCTGTCTGATCCGTCGCTGTGTCATAAAGAAACGCAACCGCAGAGTGGCAAGTTTGCGTCACAAGGGAATCTCTCGGCGGTAGAGATTGTTCTAGAAGGGAATGTCTCACGGAATGGGTGCGGTGTGATAATGAGAAATATGGGGAGTTTTGCGAGGGGTACGACATCGCGGTCGATTGAGCGTAGGCCTGGGGGTGGTTTGAAGTCCCCTGTGGGGGTGGTGGGGGGGAGGGGGAAGGAGAAGGACCCGAGGAAGGGGAGGTTGAATTCAGCGACGCATTCATCTGGGGATGAGGAGGGGCAGCAGTTGAATCCTGCAAGGAAGATGAGGTTGTCTGAGGGGGCAGAGTCAGATTGTGGGGGGGAGAGAGGGGGTGGGGGGAGGGCGGTGGGGGGGATGAGTGGGGGGAAGGAGGATAAGAGCACAAGAAGGTCAGATGATGTTTTGATGATAAATTTTTTTGTGTAGACTGAATGTTTTGCTGAGTAAATCAAAACAAAAAAATGTATTAGATATTCAAATAGAGAATGAGTAAGTAATATCATTTATTTCTTCTTGATCAACATTCCTAAGTCTAACAGTTTCTTAAATCTTAAACTTTTGCGTTTTAGACGTCCTTTGTTTAAGAAGACATCCAATGGTCTATCCACCCTCCCACCCACCTACCCCATCACTAAATCTAAACCTTCAAGTTCTGACTCGATCCATGATCAGGTGGCTTCCAGCCATCATCAAGTGGCTTCAAGCCATCATAAAGCGGCTCGTTCCTCCTCTCTTGATGCCGTTGACTTAGAACCGACTGCCGGTGTTCTAAATACGGGAGAAACTGGAGCCAGTTACGTGATGTTGAGTTTGGAGGAGTATTCTCTGATTCTGGGAGAGTTGAGAGGGTATAAGGATGCTCTGCAGGCACTCCAAGTAATGTTGTTAAATCAGGTATGGGGTTTTGTGTTACGTAGTTTACTTGTATGTCTTGCCTATAAGTATAGGTCTTGCGTAGTTTGCTTTGGTGTATTATTAATTTTGCATGTTTTTAGGAATTTACTCTGTGCTGTTTAGTTTGAAGAGTCAAATTTATTATAGATTAAAATTAATGTGCGAGTTGATTATTAACTTAGTTTGATATTGGAAAACAATGGATGGCATTATAAGGAACAAATTGGAAATATAAGAAATAAATAAGAAAAATAATAATAATATTAAATTATACTAACGTTAAATTTTTCTGAACATTTAAGTTATTTGTTACATTTTTCTTCTCTCTGTGAATTTTTCCTTGAATCAATTTCATTTTATTATTGAATGTGTTAGAGATGGTGTATTTTTTAAGTTTACTCAAATTATTTTATTCTATTCGGTATAAAATCTTTACAGGAATCTAATTTATCATCGGATCAAACTACTACTTCTAATCCTCTGTCGCCAATGGAAACCACCCCTCAGCCAATCAAAACACCCGGTATTTATCACACCCAGAATATCTCAGTTGACATTGGTTGTAATAACTCTTTTGTCAATGAGATTAACCAATTAGAATACAGTAAAATTAACGAATCGAAAAATTCTAAAATAACCCAATCGGTAAATAACAAAATTGGCCAATCAGAAACCGGAGATGTAATCCAATCAGAAAATATCATCCAATTGGAAAACAACGGACGAAATAAATCAGAATTGAATGAAAGGAATCAACTGACACCCAACCTGTCAAAAAGCAACAACAGCGTGACAGAGAGACAGACGGATAGACAGACAGAGAGACAGACAGAGAGACAGACAGAGAGACAAACGAGAGAGAGAAAGAGAATGCTAACTCGCAGCAGCAGCGCTGATTCTAGTCTCGATGTCGCTCTAGGTAGCGTTTTTGACTACGACGATGAATCGGTGGATGATACTTTTGACGTTTCAGCAGGGTCAGAATTAATAGGCACCCCTGGTGGGGCTGGCATAGCAAAAGAAAGTGGCATTTTATCAGGCATACGCGCTATGGGGAGTGTGGCACCTCGTGATGAGAAAGATATCGAGCAAGAGCGAGATGAGAATAGGACACCGACGAATGTAATGTTGTTGAGGGATAGCGAATTTGCGTGTGATGATGTCGAGTTGATTAATTGCAGAGAGGGGAGAGAGATAGAGAGATTAGGAGTACAGGCGAATGAAAGAGTTGGGTTAGATAGTAGTTTAATAGATAAGTGTACAAAGATAAGAGATAATGATGATTCGAGTAAGAAGGAGAAAGATAATCTGATGATAAGTAAAGATTTAAAAGAAGGGTTAGAGATTAGTGGAGTGAATGAAGCTAATAATAATAATGATAAAGGAGGGATGTTGGGGGATAAGGATGAAGGGATTGGATCCAGGATTGTAGGGTGGAAAACTGAAGGGGAAATGGGGAAAAGTGATTCTAGGAAAATGTATTTGAGTGGTAGTGATAATAAGATATTGCATAATGGGGATGGTAATGCAATATTGCATAATGGGGATGGTAACCCGACATTGCATCGCAACACAGATGCAATTAAATCGCATAATGCTAAATGCAATGCAATGCGCAATGGTTGCAATGAATCGTCCTTGCATAATGCTACAAACTATATATATCTACGCAATAACGATAACGCAACATTGCAAGACGATGCAAGATCTTTACATAAACAACAAAATGAATCGTATATACCATTGACAAACAATCAAGAAAGCGCAAGAATTATAAAATCAGAAAGATTTGCATCAAAATTGCCGATGTTTGGGTTTAACGGAGCATGTAAAATAAACGAAGGTAGGGCTGGTGTCCCTTCGGTTATTAAACGGGTTAATTAGGTTAATTAGGTAATTAATTAAATAGCCTAATTGGTTTGATTGGTAGAAATGAGATAGGAGATTGTTTGTTGTAGTGAATTGTGGTTGAATATATTGTAAATAGCTGGTAACTATAGGATGTACGATTAATCTAAAGAATAAATGCTAATTCATAAATTGATAAATTTTGATCTTTTAATTTTGCCTGTTTAAAAATTGGTATATTATTTTTTTTTTATGATTTTGCACTTTTTGAAACGGTATGCTTTATGCAATAGACTTGTTATATAGGAAAAAGTTGAGCAAAATAACAAAGAGCAGTGTTCATTTGAATAGAAACATCTTGCCAGTTATTTGAATGAAATAACTTGTGTTCGTTTAGTCTTAATCAAAATTATCATAAACTATCAAATTGAACCTGATTGTTAGTTCGTAGGGTTAGGGTTTGGTTGAAGTTATGTTAGGGTTGAAATTAGGGTTAGGGGTGAAGTTAGAGTTAGGGTGGAAGTTAGGGTTAGGTTTAGGGGGTGAAATTAGGGTTATTGTTAGCTTATATTCTACTTAATCTGATCATTATTTATACGTACTTATTGCTTAGAAGAATTCATTTTATTTAACGCTTATTATAAATTATAGTTTATATTAATATTTTATTAAATATTATCTTGATATCGTGAAGATATCTTATCACTAGACTATACTTTATGTGGCGCAATTGTCTTGTGATTTCATTTTTGCGCAAAACACCAGAAATCTATTGTACCCCGACAAAACGGCCGCGAATACATTAATCAAAACGGCCCCGTCAATTCATTTAATAACCCTAACTAACCCTATACTTAACCCTACACTAACCCTAACGTTAATCCTAACCCTAAGGCTAAAAATTGCCCGGGCTGATTTGTGCGGGCCATTTTGAGGGGCCATTTGAGATTTATATATAGTTTGTTATAAGTATATGTCTAACCCTTTTCTTATGTTAATATTCTATTTGTGAGTCTTTGTGTTAACACTTTTCTTGTCGATTATCGGTTGTGTTCTGAGTTATTTATGCAGTACATTATAACAAACACATTATATTTAACAACTTTTAATATACATTAACTGTACATTCATGTACTTACTGTATATACATTATATATTTATACGTATTTTATTTCTATTTGCTATGTTTATTGTATTGTTGACTGTGCGAGAGAATTATTCATATAAATTATTAGAAAATCAATGAAAAATAGCCATTTACTTTGAAATAACGCATTATATTTTTATTTTAATAATAATTTCTAAGTTTTTCATAATAATCTCATTTGTGAATTTTTAAATATTTTAGATCTGAAATGGTGATAATTTTTCGGGTGATTTTTGAATAAATGGTCGTTTGCATCACATGTGCTATTTTGTATGAAGTTTTTACTCTTCACTTGAATTCTGTATCACTTTTCTTCGCAACGCGTCTTTCGGGCTGATGTGACGTTAAACAACAAGCTACTTCTTTATGGTTAAACGGGCGTTAATTTATACGATTTTCTGTATCGCTGTCAAAGTTATAAATAAATTGTTTGCATTTTGATTTATTTTGAGGTGAAGGTGCATTGATATTCTATTTATTTGTAGAAATATTAAATTTATTTCTATAGAAATTCTAACGGATAGAAATTCTAACTGATTCTAATGAGTGTAGATTCTCTACATATTTAATGAATTTTAAATATTGGTTTAAATCACACTAAACCACTTCTTTGCAATAGCATGACTTTATTCTATACAACGCTTTTATCCAATGAAATTAAAGCAATGACTGTGTGCTTTGAGTGTTTTAATTTCTCGCTGTCTAAAACTCGTTTAAAACTAGGTTTGCTTAAAACTAGTTTTAAGATAACCTAGTTTAATTAGTTAGAATCGGTCAATAAGTTAATTTATTTTATGCTTTTTAAACGACAATCATATAGAATTTTAATTTAGTAATAATAATATTATAAATTTCTATAATTATTGTAACCACATCGTTACATATATTTACTCTAATAAGGATTAAAGTTTATATCTTTAATCAAGTTTATAACTTGGCTTAGATTAATAAACTTTGTATTTTTGTCTCTTTTGTTTTTGCACCCACCCACCCCCCAGTCGAATATTTCTACTAAACCATTTCTAGTTAATCGCTGATTAGCGCGGATTCGAACCTACAGTCTCGAGTTACTCGAGACGATTCGAATCTCGGTTAAAACTTTCCCAGAAGGGAATTATTTTATTCTCATGTGAATTAATCGATAGGTTGAAAAGAACACATGACGGTTTCACATGAATTCACATCTAACACATCAAGAGTATCAGATTTTAGTATCAAATTCATTTTATTGAAGTTTTCTACACTAAAGTGAAGTGTTAATACAGCAAAATTACAAAATAGATTATTGTTTATTTCCGGTACAAAATTAAACGGTTAAATAGAATTGTTGACGTTGGTTATTCTTTATTTTTGAAAAGGTACAAAAAAATAAAAAAAGCAACATTTTTTCCCTTCTGAGACGGGCGTTTTTCTAGGTAAACCACAATTTTAAACGGCACAATTTTTGCATTATATTTCTAGCTATAGGCCTATATTCAACTGAAATTTTGTGGAAAAATTAACGAACAGAATTTTTATACAATTTTCGAAGCGAGCATTATCTTCCACTACCCCCCTCCCCCTCCCCACCTACCCCCCTCCATGACCCCGCCCATCAAATCTAAGATCCAATTTCGTTCCTTCTTAAAAATGTCAGTTTTACTAATAACCTCAATCTCTACACAGTTAATTGACAACAGCAGAAACCCTAACCCTAATAACATTTTAATGAACATCTTTACTCCTATCTTATAATTCTTCTTCTTCATTCTTTCAACTCTTTCAATTAACGAACAAAACAAAACTGAATTTTTTGCAAAAGCTCGTTATTTCTCAAGTTTTGTATTTTTGAATCGCTTGGCTGTTTCTTAAAGCGTCGATTATTTGCAACCTCCCCTCCCCCCAGCGATGTAAAACCTTGACACGTGGGCGCAATTTCACATTTGTCTAACGGGGTGAGGGGGCAACATTCTTGGAGGCCCCTGTGGTAGTTTTTAGAGGTCCCCTCTAAGATAAAAATGATTAGTTAGTGCAAGCTATTTTGCTTTGGAATTAGCCATTTTCTCTTGCAGTTTTGATATATTTCTCGAAGCCAATTGGGGCAACGCGACCCACAAAATGATAAATTACAGGGAACGGGCCCCCACACATTGTGGCATAAGGGTCCCCAATATCGTTAAAAAATTCTAGGAAGAGGGCAATTCCCTCCAGTGCACCCCAAATTTGTCATCATCATCTTAAGTCATTTCCGTAGTCACTTAGTCAATTCTCATCGTTTGTGAGTTTAGTCAAATTTTTAGTCAATAAGAGCTTAAAATGATAACGAATGATGACTAAAAGCACAAAATGACGCCAAATTCAATAACCACACGTTTATCAAGTTGAAGGGCAGGTTTTAAGGCGTGTAGAAATGAATCATTATGATTGGTTAGGTAATAGAGGATAAGGCTTACTAATTAGAAAAAAAGAATATGATGACAATTTCTCAGTGAAAAAGAAAAACTTCAAAATTTCAGTTTTTTTTGTGTATTAGCTATTAGCGACACAAAATACCTGTGGATTTTTTTTTTATAAAAAACAAACAATTTTAAATAATAAAGCAAATATATGTTATTTAATTAAGACAGTACAGAGAGGGGCAGGGGGGGGGGTTAAGATTTACGTTCGCTGAAAAAGTTGACGACCATTTTGAATCAATTGCAAATGATCGCTTTGCTTTAGTCCTTACGATCAAATGAGTTATTAAGTACTTTATGAGATTTAGAATATTCAAAAAATTGAGATGGGGGGGGGGGGTAAGTCTACATTTTAAGCGCATCTCATTTAAGCGCATCTCAATAGAGCGAATCTGAATAAAGCGCTTGATATACTTGTATAAAGCAACTCTCAATGGAGCTCGATAGAGCGTATCCCAAAAGAGCGCGATGACTTAACCTTTTAGCAGTGAGATCGCTTTATTGCATTGTATATTCTGGACCAATAGCGTCACTCGAAATACTTTCAAATCTTACCGGATTAAAAATAAATCTAATTAAAGATTCCCTCCCCCCCCACTCCAAAAAAGTTTTTTAGAATTTTTACTATTTATTTCTCCACCTCCTCACTTAAATGAAATCTTGTCAAACGTTCTCTCTCCTCAAGCCGCCATTTTGTTTACAGTCACGTGGTGCTCGCTGCTGAGTACAAGCGGAAGTGGTTTAGATGTATTCACTGAATTAAACTGCCGCCATTTTGTTGTTTTCATTCATTTGATGAACGACGTCTTATTCCAAACACCTGCGGCTTTGTTCAATTTACGAAAACTTCGTGGCGCAATGGTTAGAAGAAAGCTTGCGGTCAGAGATTCGAATCTCGGTTAAATATTATCACTTGCCGCATCTTTAGTCAAAAATATATTCAGGTTTATTTCGTTTTCTGATGTTGTTTGTTGATTTCTAAACTGTTGACAAAACGTAGAAGAAATAAACTAATCGAATTATATGATTTACTGATTGAAATTTTATCTGCTGCTAAAATACGATCAATTATTTATAGTAGGGAACTACAAGGTGTTACTTAAAACGTGTTGTGATATATTTTCGCAGCAGATTGGACATATAAGTTGACAAGTATTTTAATATTTAATAAAAATGTTGAATTTTTTAAGAAATATTAGCGCTAAAATTACAAGGATGACAGTAAAAAAAATTGAGGGGGAGGGGGATCAAAAGGAATTAATTTTTCAATTTCATTATATAATTTTTATAATAACATTTGTATTAGAAACAAAACATTCAAATAGTTTCATTTGTAACTTATCCACATTTAAGCACTGTCGTATGTTTATCTTATGGGATTTGAGAGGGGGAGAGGGGGAGAGAGAGAGAACACACAGAGAGAGAGAGAGAGAGAGAGAGCAAGAGAGAGAGAGAGAACACAGAGAGAGGATCATTTCATTTCATTTAAAACGCAATTACTTTACAGTTAATGAGACGGGAATAAATTTGACCGAATGAATTTACTGTTTACAAACACGCGCCGCGTTGAAACATAAATATATTTTTGTAATGGGGGGGGGGGGAGGGGGTGAGGCAAGGAACCGGAAGGGCACAAGCACCCCGCCCCCCCCCCCCATCCTCTCCTCCCCACAATCCACCCCCACCCCTCACTTAAGAATAAGCTAAAATAATTCGACGATCTTAATCATTTTGTCATTTTTGAGTTACTTTATGATTAGTTTAAGTAATGCTATTTTTTACTTTCTAAATGTTCACAATCTATCACCTATACAAACGCATGCCGCGTTCTACCAGTGATAGACTGTGAGAAACAACCCCCCCCCCTCTGCCATCAGCCCCCCCACTTGATATAAAAGAGAATCTTCTAATTTTATCTTCTTTTCTTATAATAGGCATAAAGTCACGCACGCTTGTTAGCCTTACAAACATGAAGGCAAGAAGGCATTAAGGCATTAGTGCAAGAAGGCATTAAGGCAAAAAGGCATTAAGACAAGAAGGCTTTAAGGCACGAAGGCATTAAGGCATTAGGGCAAGAAGGCATTAAGGCAATAAGGCATTAAGGCAAGAAGGCATTGAGGCATTAGAGCATTAAGGGGTCGTCCATCAAGTACGTC
>JAQIXG010005174.1:0-11798 GCA_034700105.1 Oconnorella tubifera | reverse complement strand
GAGGGAGGGAGGGAGGGAAGATGAGTGAGATTGTGAGAGAGGGAGAGAAAACTGTGAATATATAGGCTAAACATTGTTCACAACTTTTTTCCATTCAGCATATTATCAAAAATACAAAAATCATTCTTTAAGCATTAAATATTAGTTCATTTAATTTACTTTGTAAAACATCACATATCAAACAATATTTGATATTGACCCAACTATTTTCAAACAACAAAGTTTGATAAAAAATATTGCAAGATTCTCTTTCAATAAGACTAACATAGTAAAGAAACCGGCACATATTTGCCATGAAAAGTGAATAAAAAAGCACCGATGACCCACCTTGAATCTTCTCTGGTCGAATGCGCTCACTTTGTTGTTCTTATCCCACTGAATGACAGGGGCAGGGTCCCCAAAAGCGACGCAATGCAACATGACTGGGAAGCCTTCGTATCCCGTTGTGTTGGAGGGTTTCACTTTAAACCTCGGCTTCACTGGGTACAAACAAACATGAATATTAAACCCCATTCACTTTGGGCTCTTCATTATATTACTGTTTCAGTCATCAATATTCAAAACCTCTTTTAAATATTCATGCAATTCACCATAGAAACTTTATACTTATAATTAACTGATAATTTCTTAATCATTACATAACTCTGTAAATTGAAATAAGATGTGTGGTAATAAAAATAAAAAGTATTAATTGAGGTAAAAACAATCAGTGACAAACAGTATTAGAAGCAATAAAGTTAAAAGTAAAACTGAATCCTAAAACTTGCAATTGAAAATTAAAAGTGTAATAAGTGTTACATAGTAATAAGTGTGATAAAGTAATAAGTGTGATAATGTGACAAGTGTGCTGGAGTAATAAGTGCTACAAGATCACGGGAGTGATAGTGTAATAATATTTAAGCAGAGTAATTACCGATAACATCGATGCGTATAGTAACATTGATTACTCCCTGGTCATTTGTAGCAATACACGAATACAGGCCAGCATCGCTAGGTTGTACCAGAGTAAAGTACAGAGTACCATCTAGCTCATAGGCCGAGGGTTGTAGGTGGGGGTACCCTTCCCTAAGCCAGCGGATCGTGGGGGCAAGTCGCCCCTCGGCCTTGCATCGCACGGTGGAGTTAGAGCCCAGCTCTAAGGTGGTGTTGATTGGGGTTGGTTTGAATTTTAGTTGTTCTATGGGTAAATATAAAAATTCAGTGATAAATACATTAATGAATTGCTGTATACAGTATAGACAGATATATATGAAAATGAAATTAACTTCAGACTAATTTCCAAAAATATCTTACTACTTGGTTAAATCTCAAAGTGCTAGTGGACCGGACTGCAAATAGGTTCAGGTTCGATTCCCATTAAAGACTTCAACATTATCTAACTTGCTTCACTCGTTTATATTATAATATGGTTAATAAATTAACCCTACAAATCGGCTAAATCAATTCATTTAACCATAACTCAATCCAACCCTATCTAATTTAATAACCATATCTCAAACCAACTCTAAACTTGACCCAAAATATAATGCTACCCCTAACTTCAATCCTAAACCTAACCCAAACTCTAACCCTAACCCTAGAACTAACAGTTAAAAACTAACTTTCAACGTAAAGGTGTCCGTTTGTTGATCCAATAGTCTCGTGTCCTATGGTAGTGACGGAACAAGCGTAGTTGCCATCATCAGAAAGTTGGACGTTAGAAATGGTCAAAGTACCGGCTGACTGGTTGACCATATACCGCAAGTCACTCAGCTATAAGTTTAATATAAATTATTTACTGTATAATATTTATATTTGTATTTAGATTTATTTTCGTTCGTTTTTTGTACTATCCATTGATTTGCGATGAATAAAAGATCTAGATATAACACAAGTTTACAGCGAGGAGTCAGCTTCAACTCTCAAACTATTGTAGTGAGGCGTGGTTGATTTTAACAAGCCCCGCCCCCTAGGTAAAGTTAACTCATTCAATTGCATCACAACACTAATAAAACCCTAGTTTTATAACCAGAATGTTAACACTAATACCCTAACCCTAATTCTAACCGACCTACTTTATAGAAACCATGTGCTATTAGACGCTGATTAAAAGATAATGTTCATAGAATTAGAGAAAATGATATTTTAAAAAGAGAATATGTCTTACATCTAGGGCTTGATCTTCTTTAGACCACGTGATGACAGTGACCGGATATGGAGTGACGATGACTCTGCAGTCAAACTGCGCCGTGTGGCCCTCGGTCACCCGCACGCTCAGCGGGGGCCGGCTGATTTTGGGGGCAACTAAAAATAATGATAACTTTTTAAAAGTTTCTCAAATGTAAAAGTTTTTCATTTCAAATTTTTTTTTTTTAACCAGAAAAGTTATGGGAGTTTATTTATGTTGCATCAGCATAAAAAAGTTAGGATTCTGTTTATACTTCACGTCACATCAGCAAGGTAAAAAGTAACCGTTTACTACTAATAATCTATCACAGATCATTTAAAAATAATAAAAAACATATTATTGTTAAATAAAATTAAATAATTTAATGATTAAAAAACTGTCTTTCTTACTGGATACGATGATGAGAACATTTTTTGATCGAGTTGCCGCTAAATTCTCGACAACACAAGTGTAGTTTCCTGAGTCTAGCTCTTCAGCGTTAGTAATACTAAGTAGACCCTCGGTGGCCTTTATCCGCCCCTGGTCTAACAACTCGGTACCGTAAGGGTTAATCCATCTAAAATATATCCATAAGGGTTAATAAATCTATAAAATATATCCATTAATATAAGGATTAATCCATCAAAAAAAATATCCAATTAAAAACTTTCAATATCGGCATGCTGTAGACTTTGAGCATTGTAAATTCACAACACCAAAAAAAAACATTTTAAAATCTTAATTTTCTTAACGTTAATATTGAAAATAGAAAACTAAAGGGTGTAGAAAGTAGTATTCAATAGTTTAAAGTAAAATGATGTTAATTTGAAATTAATTATAATGTTAATCAAATTAATGTTATTAAAATTAATTAGATTCGTTAATTATAACGCTTGTTATAGATTAAAATTGTTTATCAAATTATTTTAAAATGCAATTATTTAGACATACAATAAAGTAAATATACGCATAAAATATTGCGACAGAATTAGAGAACAAAATATTATATAAAAGTAAATACTATTAACGTAATGTTATAATTAAATTTTATAATTTATAATATAATAAATAATATTTAAAAATTTGAATGCCAAAAATATTAATTGAATTCGATATTCACAAATGTTCCGAATGTTGAATTAACAACAGTTTATATAATTCTCTCATATTTAAATGACAGGATCCCAACACAATCGCCCCGAAAAACCGCCCCGAGTACATTAACCCGACAAAACGGCCCAATTTATTCATTTAATAATCCTAACCCAAGCTAATAATAAACTTAAACCTAGCACTAACCCTAACTTCAATCCAAACCCTTATCCAAATTCGAACCCAAATCCAAGCCCCAACCCTAAGAATTAATAGTCGGAGCCGATATGTCGGGGCCGTATACATATCTAGCATGTACATAATGTATGTAATATGTATAGCTGTTTTATGTAGCTGTATCTATATTTATACAGCGTTTCATTTTATTTATGCATTAAAAAATTCATTTTTCTTGCATCTGTTCATTTCACAGCTGTGCTAATTTAACCCCTCCCATTTCCTCCCTCTCCCCCCCCTTCCCCTCCCCCATACCCCTCACCATCCTCCCTTCCTTCGCGATTCTAATTAAGCGCTTAACTGTAATCACACGTATCGATTGATATACAGTGATTGAATACACTCATTCGGTCACTTTATACATTCACACTTCATTCATTCACACTTCATTCATTCACACACGCGTCAGCTGAATGTAAAATAGTAACGATCGGTGAAAGAATAACTGCCCATTACTAGAGCTGAGAAAATAAAATTTAATGTGAACTAAAAATTTATGCCATGAAAATATAAAGTTTTTAATTTACTTTAAATTTGAGTATAAATCTTAGTAGGTAGTCTAATACATCTTTTAATAAATAAATTAACAACTTTAATTAATTATATAAATTTGGAGCAATTAAGTGATGGACAAATCAACTATTAACTAAATGATCTTCTCTCAAAATTATCATAGGCTTATATTATTGGAATACCAAAATTTATGATATAACATTAAAAACAACGGCATATTCATTGTGTATGCCTGACGTTATAATATAGCGTCAAACATACACAATGAATATGCTGTTGTTTTTAATGTTCTATTTTTCATTTTGGAATTCCTATGATATAATCCTATGATAATTTTGAAGGAAGATCATACTGTTACTAGTAGGTTGCTCTAATAACTTTTTCTAATAACTAATTGTTAATGTAAAGCTTGACATAACTGCCCTTTTGTCCTGATCTTATGTCACATCAGCACAAAACGGCAATTTAGTAATATTTTTAGAACTGAGTACAGTAAGCAAATGATTGAGTGAATCATTTTTTGGCGATATAAATGACTGGTAATAATGCAGATCAGTAGATAATTTTGCTTCAAATGAGAGGCAATAAACTGATTGAAAAACAAATAATTAAAACAAATTCCAACAGCATCAATTTCTTAAATTTCTCTGTGCATCTCTCTAGTTTTTATTTCTTATAGTTTGCTATTATCATTGCTTGTCATTATTTAGAAGTTCTTTAAATTGCCTCGAGCGAGATAAAAACAACAATCAGTCCAATAATGCATAAACTATGAAGCTATTAAAACCTCTGGTAGTTAAAACAATGACTTGTGAAAACAAAAGAGAGAGAGAGAGAGAGAGAGAGAGAGAGAGAGAGAGGAGAGAGAATGAGGGGGTAAAGATCAGAGATTGATCAATTTTGTGGACGGGTGGGTAGAACAATAACCTTTTCAAAATTTTGGTTTAATAACATTGCTTTATGGAAACAAATTTATACACTTTTTTGGTGATATAACTGATAAGTACTTCGAAATAAAACGAAAATAAACCAAACAAAAATAAATATTAATAACAATAAATATGTAAGGCATTTTTATTTTACAAGCAGTGTACTTTATAGCAATGAAATGTCTCAAAACATAAAATAATTACAGCGCTTCAATTGTTAAATTTAGTCTTCATAAATAAATTTATGGTCAAAAATGAGAAACTAAAGTGGATTATTAAATTTATTTTAAACATTTCACAAATATAAACGTCTCAGGATAATTCTTTTAACAATAAAATAAAACTTGTATAACTATCTAATTTGGCATTTAATTGTATTCTAACAATATATATTTATTTATTTTGTTTTTATTTCTATTTTACTGAGTCGTATTATAATTTTAGGTTTGCTTTAATTATAGCTTTATTTATATATCCAGGTTATTTATATTAACATTCAATTATATTAATCTTTAAACTACATTTTATATTATATCAATATATCCATTATTTATGCCTTAATGCCACATTCTCTTTTTTATTAAATCTTTATATATTATATCTTCTATTATATATATTATCTATAGATTATCTTTCTATAGTAATATTTATGATGATAAAATATTCACTATAGTGTATTTATTTCTTCTATATTTATTCTATAATGTCAAATTGCATTGCTAAAAAAAATTAGATACAAAAAAAATTCATTTAAATAAATATTCCTGTTTATGAACTAAGACACTAAATATATTTCTCTATTTCTTAATTGTTAACAAAAATATTGTTTCTATATTTCTTAATTTTTTTGATAAAAACCTCTTTCTTAATTTATTATGAAACATAAAAACAATTGCAATTGGAACGAATTAAAAAAATTAAAATTTACGAAATTCAATTAAATTAAAATGCTATTAAAACGAATTAGAAATCGTAAAACCTACTTTTGTGAGGGAACCGGAAGTCCATTAGGAGGTCTACAAAGTATTTCCAGTTTCCCATTTATAGGAATAACTTCAGGACTGGAAGGAATAGGTTCAAAGGAATCCTCACTCAGGTCATTCAAATCTGAAAATTATAAAAAAATTTAAAATTATCATCAGTCCTAGATAAGTTCATGAAATTTTCAATTTATTAAATAAAATAATATTTTTCTATCAGCTGATTTTAATCGAAAAAAAAGCAATGTTGGATAATACGCTGGAATTGTTGCAGTTACTTGATGATTAATTAAAAATAAAATAATTTATAATTAGTGCTAATGATTTTAAAGAGATATAGGCTAATAAGTTATAATATGTTAATAAATGATATCTATGCTACGCTACAAGCAGTAATAAATAAAATTATATAAATACATACTCATCACTCATCAGTAAGTCTGTAATAGCATAAAAATTCAAAGCTTACAAGCTAATAGAAGTTCTGTAGAGAATGTTTGGAGGGGGCCGCCGGCCCCACTGACCCCCACGCAGCGGTACACCCCCCTGTCCTGCTCGTCCACATTACGTATAAGAAGGGTCCCATTGGGTAGCAACATGTACCTTCAAAATAATAATGATAACATCATTTGACTACAACTCTTACAACCATAAATATTCGGTTTGTTTGGGTTCTAGGACAAAATGTTGCGGAAAAATGGTACGAGGACAAAATGTCGTTGACAAGATTTCGTGGACAAAATGTCGTGGCCTAACTTTAACCCAAAGCAGCGACATTGTGTCCATGACATTTTGTCCACAACATTTTGTCCACGACATTTTTTCCGGCCACCTAAATATTCTTATAAACACATATCTAATTAATATCTACATATCTATTTAATAACTCTCTTTTTATTTATTTAATAAACAAATATTTATTTAATTTCACTAAATTTCTTTTTCAAATTTCAGTTTAATAATGTAATTATGTTACATAATAATTAGTTTTTATAATACATGATGTTTTAGTGGTTAGCATAGAGTACTGGTTCAATAAGTTGGGGGTTTGATTCCCGTAATTTACTCGATACTGTATTGATTTAATGCTTATTAATAGCATTAAATCAATACAGATTAATGAACATTATAATACACAGAGTTTGTCTAAATCACAGAAAACTCAAAAATCATAACAAGACATAGAAAACTCATCACAATGAATGCAATTATTATCAGTGGCGTAAGCAATGGGGGTTGTGGGAGGGTTATGACCACTCCCATTTGAGGTAAAAAAGTTCTTTTGTAAAGTTAAAAGTGTGAGTTTATTGGCTAACCCCCCCCCCTTGTGACGATTTACTGATTTTTAGCGTTGAATTCATGTAGGTGGAGTTGAAATAAAAGTAATCGAAGCAAAATTTAGACGAAAAAAATAAAAAAGTGAGTGATAACATAAAAAAGGTCATCGCTTAAACTTTTTGAGGAACCCTCTCCCCCTTGGTTAATTCGTGGCTAAGCCAATGATTATTATTCCCATCTTTCTGTCGAGACTGAAATCGTGAGACGAAATTCAGCGAGACAGAGACAAGAGACAGAGACAAGAGACAGAGACAAACTGGTTCGATAGACAAAATGAAAATAGATTACAATATCTAGTAATACGGACCATAGCTGTATTTAGAGGAATTACAAATCGGTCCCACTATTAATTATTAGGGTTAGGGTTGGATATTAGTATTCGGGTTAAGGCCCAAGTTACGACTACTTCCAGGGTTTGGGTTATTAGGGTTGATTAGGGTTAAGGTTATTGAATGAATTAACGGGGCCATTTTGTCGGGTTAATGTATTCTGGGCCATTATGTCCGGGACACCATTTTAGACACTGATCACAGTAATAACATCATATGATTATAATAAAATGAGCTTTTGATCTAAAAAAAGAAAATCAAAGATTTCATATTTTTTAAAGAAACAGCTTCTCAAATTGGACCAATAGTAGGTCAAGAAAATGCTTTTTAGTAATTGGCTTCACAAGAACCTTGATATAAAAACATTACACAAATTAAAAAATATACCATGTATCAGATATGATATCGAAAAAATAGGTTAATTGAATTTCGCTTCCAAAAAAATTCAATTTGATCATTAAACCGTTTTTAAATATAAATAATTTTTTATTATTAATATTGTATGACTGTTTTTATAATTTTTATTAATTGAAATTCTATTCTAATAAACGGAAAGATAAAAAATATTTATATTTTTTATAAAAAATATTTATATTTTTTATCTATTTTAAAATATGAATTTTAAAAAATAATTTTTAATTATAAAATATAATTTTTTTAAATATAAAATATTATATTTATATATTTTAAACAATTGTATCATTTAATATATGGAATCAATAAAAACAGAAGTTTCACATATATCGTATATATCTTATTCTTATATAGCTCATTCTTGTATATAGCAAGTTTAATATTCTCAAGTTTAATTAATGCTTAGAAAAATTACGAAAAAAATAAGCAAAAATATGCGCAATAGTTTTTGGTTTAAAATTTCTTGCACACCTTGTATAGAAAACAGAATCAAACAAGAGTACAATCATTCTTGCACACCCTATATATATACAATTTAAAACAAGAGTACAATCATTCTTGCACACCCTGTAAACGAAGAATTTAAAACAAGAGCACAATCATTCTTACACACCCTGTAAACGAAGAATTTAAAACAAGAGCACAATCATTCTTACACACCCTGTATAATACAAAGAATCCAAACAAGATTACAATAATTGTCGCTCTCCCTGGACGTAGCTAAATAGAGAAATCGTTGAAGTAGAAGATTATGCAAATCAGCGAACAAAGACATCAAAATTTGACAGCGAATCTGAATTCTGTCCCGGCTTTGTTACGAGACGGAACGCGGGACGGAAACAGATGGGCGGGAACGAGCCATTAGACAAAACACGCCCCCGGGGGGGAGATGGCAAGGGTCAGGGGCAGCGGGGCAAGAAATATAAACGAAATGTAGGACGGAAAAATAGATAGAGAGAAATTAATTAATTAAGAAAAAAGTTGTAAAGTTTTTTTTCAGTGTAACTTATAGAATATTGTAACGCTAAAAAGAATTATTGGATATTTAAACTAATTAAGAAAAAAGTGTAAAAGATTTTATGCCTTTCAGAAACTTATGGAATATTATAACATTATAAATATATGAACGACAGACGGAAAATATTGCGAGAAAAGAAAACAATATGATAACAACTAAATTAAAGATTTCTTTATAGATTTGCTACCAAAAAGCAGAATATTTCTATAAGAAGTTTAACTACAATAAATCATAGAAACAATACAGCAGGGGCAGTTTTGTTAACTTACTCGAGGCATTAACCCAACAGTAAACATTTTCTAATTAAAATTGCGCATTTTCTAAATATAGATCGCCTACAATAGCTGCCCCTAAAATAGTTATTCAAATTTATAGGTTAGAACTAGTGTTATGGTTAGATTTATGGTTAGGGTTAGATTAATGGTTTACAACATATATTTTTAGACGTGCTATGTTAAAAGCGTCAATTCAATTACAGTATGTTATTTGCATTTGGGCCGTTTTGTTGGGTTCATAAATTCTGGGCCGTTTTGTGGAGTTAATACATTCGGGGCGATTTGTCTGGTTACTTCTATTCGGGCCAATTTGTCCTCTAACCATCTGTGGTCCTATTACTGAAAACATAATTATTTGTTTTTAAGACACAACCTGCTTTTCTCTATTATTCGCAATGCAATTTATTTCGCATTCATAAAATGAGAGAATGAATGAGAAAAACTGTCAGTGAATGAAATAAAGAGATTAAGCCAATCTCCGAGATTTAAGCCAACCTCGCGGCGCTGTCTTAATCCAAGCTAACAAGACGGCAGCTGATATAATAGACAGCTGGTGCATAAAGGTCAATTCTCGCCTCGATCTAAATATTAATTATGCATTGGAGATAGAAAATGTTTTATAGCAGAATTTGACATAAATTTTCTCGCATAATTTCTTAACTTAATCAATTTTTAGTGAAGATAAAAATGCAGCCGAAGGTCTAGAATTTTTATGAGGGAAGAGGATTTAACAGCCCCCGAAAATATTATAAAAAAAGACTAGAAATACTGCGATTTTTTTTAAATAAGTAATATTAGTTGAGATTTAATAATAATTTTGATTTAATAGTACAATAAAAATATTATAAAAAGATTAAAAATATTGCGATTTAGGACATATATTTTTTAGATACGTAGTATAAGTTGAAATTTAATACCAATTTTGGTACTTTACAAATATTATAAAATCTTATTTTTAGGGGGTTAACCCTTCCCATTTGCTTAGAAGTTTTTTTAGTAGTGAACCCCCCTTCGCGAGAATGCCAATTTTTGATTTTTGTTGAGTTGGATTAAGATTACTAACATATATAATTCGAGCCCGAACTCAAATGACGTCCGATAGCTTAAAAAAAAGAAGAAAAAAAGATCACATCAAACTTTGGAGGAACCCCCTCCCCTCTGTCAATTCCTGGGTACGCCAATGGTTGGGTTAATGTGTCGGGGTCGTTTTGTCTGATTATAAAATAATGAAATGCATACTTATTTAGCGAAGTATCATTGGTAATTCTTTTCTGATCAGCCTGATACCATTCTGTCCTGAATGCATTGCTGTATTCGCAGTTAAATACTGCGTCAGTTTTCTTCTTTGCTAAAACCACTCTTGTAAAAGTCTCAGCGTTCAATCTCGCTGTGTTCACACCTTAAAAAAGAAAAAAATACATTAATATATTAATAAATGTTAAATATATCTAAATTATGAATTGAAAAGAGTTAAACTAAATATATCTGTGCAATATTATATTATGTAATTATAATTATATAATATTATTTAATTTAATTTAATTGTTAACAACTAACATATAATTGTTTGAAAATGCACGAATGATAGTAAATGTGCACAATAATGTATGTATATGTAATGTATTGAGGTACATATGTACATATGTACGGTTTAAATGTACAAATGTAAATATGTACATTTTATGTGAAAATTCTGAAATGGTGAAATGGTGAAATGAAATTGTAAAATGGGGATTTTTGGATTTTTTTTCAAAAAATAAAGAAATAACAGCTTTTTTAGGTCTCAATTTTTGTGACATAAAAAATTACCACACAATTTTTGGTCTCTCTCTGTCTCCCCATACATATATTTGACAATGTATCCAACACACTTTTTCTGTTTTACTCAATCATTACTAAACGTACGTCTATTAAATTAGCGATAACGCGCTGCAATATTACCATTCTCTAATGGATTTCGTTCCAGATTATCTAAATATAGCGCAGCCTAGGAATACATGGTCTAAAATTAGTTCTTTACAATTCGTGGGTTAGGTATAGCGTTAGACTTACATCTAACCTTACCGTATAAATTTTAAACATATATATTTTTAAATCAGCTAAATATAGATGTACTATATTTAGATACTGCACGAAACCCATTAGAGAATGTTACCGGACTTTTCTAGGAAGATTGACACTCATTTGTCTATGATACTTGTCGGTGAAATGTTCATAAAAAGCTAAAAAATGAGAATAATGAAGATAAAGTAATATTATGAGTGACAAATAGCTGTGACAGATGTTCATTTAGAAAAGCTTTTAGCTTAAATTGACAGACTTATTATGGCTACTTATATACACAGAGATATCTAGCAGTAATAATAATTATGATTATATGGTAGTCTGAACATATGTACAGAATCTGTATATATGTATAGAATCTGTATATACTATGGGGATTGTATATGTATAGATTTTATATATGTACATATGTACAGATTCTGTAGGCCTACATATGTACAGATTCATATGTATAGTTTCTGTA
>JAQIXG010005173.1:0-11799 GCA_034700105.1 Oconnorella tubifera | reverse complement strand
TTTTAGATATAATTTCGAAATATTTTGAATAATATTGATTTTTAAAAGTGGTATTGGATTCCCTCATTACATAACTAACTATTTCCTATTGTCTATATATATTCCCGTATATATTTCCTACTATATTTCCTACCTGAAAGGAATATATTCCTGCGCATGGAATCCATACAAAGGTTCCACATTGCGCATTTTCAGCGCGCAATCAAAATCTGTCGCACAGAGTCTAGCGCGTTTGCCGTGATGCATAAACTTGACGGACTCTTGGATCATTTGCTTCAGTCTAAATCCAGTGCAAAAAGGAATAACAAGATTTAATTGAAAAGAACTTGCATATATTCTTTTAAATCTGAAAATGTTTCGACTGTTTTTAAATGTTTTTTTTAAAACAATCAAAGAATGATTAACAAGATTTAAATAAAGAAATTGAGTGCGTTTAGCTTATGCGGATTCGTAAATATCTTCAGTATACGAGAACATAAAGCCATCATTTATGCAACATCAAAGTAGAAAAATGACCTCGAAGAATATTATTAGTGACGTCATAACAGAATAATACCCGGTCAATCTTTATATAGATCAGACCGAGTTTTATACGGAACCAAAAAGGTCTAAATATTCCCCCGTCACCTGTAGGTCGCGTCGTCGGCCAGCAGTTGCAGGGTATCCTCGTGCAGCCCTCCTACCCCTATGCTCTCCGCGACCATCTTCATCGACTCGGTCGTGATGCTACTGCCAATACGGACCCCCTTCTTGGGGTCCTTCTCCCCCGAGACTTCTCCTCGGGATGAAACGTTCGCCATCCCAGTTCGCTTCCTAAAAACTTAGTCTAATGTTATTAACTGAAATCATATATAAAATTAAATCATAATATTAAATGAAAAGGGAAATTATTCCATTAATTTTTGCCTAATTAGGAAATTAGGCAAATTTAGAATAAAAATTTATTTTTAGCGATAATATAAGATTTGCAAAATTATGCTGCGGTTTGTATTTTATTCAGGAAGGGGGATAGGGGCGGGGGGGGGTTAGAATTTATCTTACAATGCACAAAAATGCTTATTGATTATTACATTCAACTCTTATTGAGGATTATCGAATATTTCAATTGGAAAGAAAACTTCATTTTTAAAATTGATCATATTATGAAGTCAAAATGACATTCGGGGACCTTTTCTGTTCCAAAAAAAGTCGGTTACGTGTAGAGGGGTCACGCTCGAGTGTTTTTAAGCCGGTTTCGTTTGATGTTGCCTATAGCCGAGTTCTGGCCATCACTTTATACTGCTATTACTATTTTATAAATGGATTTAGTTTTAATTTTAGTCTTATTATTAGAGGATTCTCTAAGCGAGTTCTTTATCTTGAAATAGCTTTTTAAGTTTCTACTGTTTATGAAGTTTTCCTCTGTGACCCCTTATTCCTTTGTCGATGCAGTTTCATTGCTTACGTGAGTCTCTATCACGCTGGTACTTTGAATTGTGTAAACAGCTTTAATTCATCTCGCTCTAAGTTGTACGGCATTAAAAAGTTTCTAAGTAAAAATTCTGATAACATTTATTCCTAGTTGATACATTTTAAGCGCTATCGGGTGTTTCTACCTCGTTAGTACCTGGAGTGTATCATCGTCTTCACCTTTCAATAGTTTGATGAAGCTTCATTAATTTTTTTAATCGCGCAGCTAAAGTCTAGTATGCATATGAACTAAGTTGATGCGGAGTTGACGCGGATTAGTCGCAAAATAGAATGTAAACAACACAACAATCAACATTAAAATATTGTTTTTTCCTCGCATCATTATTTGGATGTTTTATTAATATCGTATGTCAAATAATGACTTGACTGAAAATATTTAAACTAGTAATATGCTACAATGAAATGTAAAATCATTGCACAAATTAAAAACATGATCACAAATCAATTGCATCAAACTCTCAACATTGCAAAACTACAGAATACTGATAATACAAATAAAACTAAAAGATAATATTCCAATATTATCATTTAAATGTCACATAACCTACAGACATTAAAATAATATCTTGCAACAATTAATGCGCATATAAGTTTATAAATCATGAATCAATCAAAATTGGCGCAGGAGGGAATAATCTTGTTTCTAGTTCTGTTCTCAGCGGCTAACATAGATCTAACGTCGCGTACTTCGGCCATTAATCGTCGTTCCCTCTCCTCAAATGTTCTTCTGCCGCGATCTAACGATATCGCTACAACATCAACTTTTAATAAATTCATCTTATAAGCTTTCATAATACATAAAGCACAGTTCAAAAACAAAATGGCACTGAAAACATTAACAGGACAAAATGACCTGAAAACATTAACAGGACAAAATGACCTGAAAACATTAACAGGACAAAATGATCTGAAAACATTAACAGGACAAAATGACCTGAAAACATTAACAGGACAAAATGACCTGAAAACATTAACAAGGCAAAACGACCCGAATACATTAACCCGACAAAATGACCCTGAAACATATACAGACAAAACGGTCCCGTAAATTCATTTAATAAGTATAACCAACCCTAAATTAACCCTAACACTATTAACCTAACACTAACCCATAGCTAAACGGCAATCCCAACCCTAAGATCAGGGCTGATTTGTTCGAGCTCATTTAAATGTATCAGGATCATTTAAATGTGTCAATATTTACATCAAATCGAAATCTTTTAAAATAATTGAGCAGCAATTCAACTGAAATTTTAATTGATCAAAAACTTGATTATTTTAATACAATCTACGTACCGTCAGGTTCTGTATCGGACTCGTAGGCTGTTGCGTCTCTGTTCGTAGATTCGTTTAATTGAGAACGACTGCCACTTAGTAGAGAAGTACCAGACAGATAGGTGGGGGGGTGACTGTCTAAGACTGTCCGTTCATTTCTGATCGTAGTCAGCTAAGACGGCAATGATTAAGTTAATCAACGATTAAGTAAACCACTGATTAAACTAAGCACATCTTTATATAAAGTTCAAATCTCTTAACTGAATTTAAAAGTTCAGATTACACGTTAAATAACATCCTAAAGGGTGCAGAAGGTTGAGAAACAACAGGATTCGATCCTAGGATCTGTAGTTTTGAAAGCAAGCATTCATCAGTCCGCTAAATAAAAAATGATAAAGAGCGTATTATTTAAGCTGACTTTGGTTTTTTCCAGTTTTTTCATCATTTCTTCAATACTCGCTTCCATTGCATTGTTTTGCAGCTCGAGCTCTTCTAACTGTAAAATAAACAAGAATTAGGGTTAGAATTAGGACTAGAACTAGGGTTAGAATTAGGTTACTTCTACACAGCGGTTGATTAAAAGTAACATCGGCACAAATAAACTAAATAAAATGACAATGATAAAACTATATGAAAGTATTAATGTTCAAATAAAAAGTCAGTACGTTATTAATGATTACATAAAAACCAGAAAACAATAAAAAACGGAATAGAATCTAAAGAGAGATAAATTTTCTATTTAAATTTTGCAAAAGAAGAACTTTTTTAAAGAGAATAATTTCTTGACTAACCACAGAAGTGGTTCTATCAGCTTCTGCATTATTTAACTTTTGTCTTCGTTCTGTTTCTAATCGCTGTCCGACGTCAGATTGCATTTGATCCGCGTGCGATATTCCTTGCAATAGAACCTGCAAGAAATATTGCGCGAGAATATTGCATGCAATGCAAGCAATATGCAATATTTAAAAAACAATATAAGCATGTTCGGTTATAGAAACATTTAACAATGGTTACCGTTCTTAATTCAAAACTGATTATGTGATCACTCGCTGCACCCTTCAGTAAGACGCTTAATTCAACAGACCTCTAATATATGCACTCGTTCACTCGCTGCTCCCTTGAGCAACTGCGTTAAATATAACTATATTCAAATCTGAAAGCAATTACTAAAAAACGAACACAAAATTAAAGTCATTTAAATAAATAAATAGATATATTAATATATAAATCAAACATTTTTTCTCCTTTGTTGCAGAGAATCTTCACCCCCTGCCACAAAAATTTTTCCCCTCCCCCCCTCCCCCCTCCAATCAGTCCACGCATCTATTTCTGCTTTACGTCGACTAGACAATTCCGTCCCCTCTCTAAATAATTCCTAAAAACAAGCAACAAATATATATTCAAAAATAAATAAATATTAAAATAAATATAAAAAACGTCACGTTGATATACCCCGCAAAAGAGACGCCCCGACAAAAAGAACCCAAACAAATCGACCCCATATACATTAACCCGACAAAATCCTACCCATAACCCTAAGATTTAAGTCCAGGCTGTTTTGACTGATCACAAAAAATTGTTCTTCAATCTAAATTCTTTAAACTGAATTTACTTTATTTAGGCAATTAATAAATCAAATATCAATATAATATCGTATAAAATAACAACCAACCGACCTGTTCGTACATTTTCTTCTGTATCTGCAATTCCACATTGCGTATCGCAACGTCGTCAATTGCTGCTTGCGTTTCAATCGCACGCAAATTAATCTGCAAAACAAAATCTCGACTAACCAAATATTGCTATAAAAAAAGCCTCAAAATACATCTCAAAATACACCTTAAAAATGCCTCAAATACACTTCACAATACATCTCAAAAATACACCGCAAAAACACCCCAAAAAATGCCTAAAAAAACACCTCAAACGAAAGTTTGAAATAAACTCGAAAAACTTCATGAAAAATAGAAATAAAAATACGCCCCCCACTTCCTCCATCACCTTTTTACGAATGTCATCGTCTAGTTTAACGAGATCGTTTTCTTTCTGTCGCTGAGTGAATGCCATGAACTTCTTTCTGCTAGCGTTCATCAGTTCTAACTCTTTCATTTTCATCTCACGCTTCAACGCTACTAATCTATTACCAGAAACATTAGATAATGTAAGTTAATTAGATAATGTAAGTTAAATAGATAATGTAAGTTAATTAGATAATGTAAGTTAATTAGATAATGTAAGTTAATTAGATAATGTAAACGCACTAGAAAATGTAGACGCTAACCTGATTCTTTGATCAGCCAGTTTTTCTTCTTCTTTTACGATGATACTCTTTCTCGTTCTCTCTGCTTCTGCTAACAGTTCTTGTTGATTGTACCATGCTCTTTCCTCTTCCTGTCGTTTTTGCGCGTCAGCACGTAGCTCTGATGTCAGCACTCTGCGCGTAAATGAAATAATTCTAACTCATAATCCTAACCCATAACCCTAATACTAACCCTAATTCTAACCCATAACCCTAATCCTAACCTATAACCCTAACACTAACCGTAAAATTTATAAAATTTATAAATATTTACGCAGGGAAAAGAAAAAGTATATAAAATTAAAAAAATCAAAATCAAATTCCCGCCTACGTCTGAGCGCGGAATTCTTCTTCCTGTCGTCGTATTCTTTCTCGTTCTTGCACCTAAAGTTCAAGAATGAACTATTTGTTTGATTAACAATATATCAACATTATAATCTTAAACATATTAAACTATTAATAAATTTGATTTTCTTAAATTAATATAAAATAATACATGATCCGACAAAACGGCCACAATTAACCCAGAATACATTATTATGTTAGTACACAAGTACTAACATAATAAAGTACTTGCTTCAAATACACAATAAACTTAACGCACTTCTTAAAAAAAGTACATAAGTACTAATACAACAAACTACTTGCCTGGAAATCAACTATGAACTTAGGATACTTATTAAAAACGGGATAGAGGTCTTTTGTCAGGGGAACAAAATCATCAAACATTGCCCGGGGGTGAACATCCGGGGGAGTGCTGTCCATCAATTGATACGATTCTTTGATCAGCTGACTGACACTCATTGCGTTACGATGATGAAAATAATACTGCGTTGAAATAACACACAAAAAAGGGGCATCAGAAATTGGTTCTCGGACAATTCAGAGAATTTCTATTAGGTTAGGGTTAATTTTTTTTATTAGGGTTGGTATAATCACTAAAGTCCCAAACCTAACCCTAAAAAAAAATAATAACTCGATAGCGCGATTTTAATTTAAATGTATTAAAATTTATATCTATGCTTCGGTGCGTTATTATATATATCTTACAACTGCAATATTACTAACAAAGTGTTAAAATTTAAAATTTATATTTAAAGTTGTTTTCAATGTTGTTAAAATGTCACTATTGATATCGCTTACTTTAAAATCATCCGCTTCAGTGCAACGCAACAGCGCCGCTCTGCCGACAACGCTATAAGCGACAACGATGATGAGCAGAAATGAAGGATGGTTGCTAAATATGTTGTCAGTCAGTTTCAGCCATTCTTCCCTTGTGAAGACTTCGGAAAAAAATGTTTGAAGTAACGGCCACGCATAAATCTGTATTTTATTTATTTATTGGTTTTAATAATAATAATATTTAAATAATTATAATATTATTAGATAATCATAATAACAATGACTTTAATAATAATATTCTCACTAAAGTCACAACTAAAGGGTAAGTAAATTAAGGTTAAGTTTAACATCTGGATTCTATAAATGATGTCTCCAACGTAACTGTTAAGCGTCTTACTAAAGGGAGCAGAAAATGACAAACATTTAAAGCTGGAATTCGAACTTGAAACCCATGAGTTCAAATTAAACAATGTAAAAAATAACGATGATGATAACGATAATAATGATGATGCGATGCATTAACCTGTGAAGTAACGCTATTCTCTATGAAATGTTGCAGTAGTTCGCTATCGTGAAACGCTAGAACATTCTCAACGACACCGAGAACGTTGATGGGGGGGTGGGGGAAATATTCAAACCAATGCTGGCACCAAGTCACTGAGAATAAATAAAAATACAAGATTAGATTTAAAAATTTCCTTTATAATAAAAATAAATATTACGCATAATACAAAATCACTATTCTTTATATAAGAATAATTTTGTTCGTATCAAAAGAATAAATTGTTCAAAATTGTATTTCTTTCTAAATAGCAATAATAATCAAAAGAAGTAACGATGATGATGATGATGATATAATAATGATAACAATGATAATAATAATTATTATTATGATGATGATGATGATGATGATGATGATGACGATGATATGATCATAATAATGATGACAATGACGAAAATAATGACGATAATGATAATACGTACTGATAACAGTAGCAATGATTTCGAAGCAGACGAGTTGATTGTTTTGAAAAAGTTTAACGAATGGAAAAGCCAGCATTGGTAGATAGTCTGTCTCACCAAATATAGGCGACCAATGAGCAAGCATAGATAGGACTCTACATAAACACAAACAGATTTATATTCTATAAACGAGCAAATGAGCACAATAATAATACAGCATTTTTAAACGCATTTCATTTTAATAATATAAGTGTACCTGTAAAATACCTTTATAAACTAGAGCAATATAGTCAGAAATATGAGTTATAAATAGCTCTGTAAAACATACCGTAATTATATTAATATAGTAATAATTAAGAGTAAAAAATACCTCTATAGGAGTTAATTAAGTAGAGTAATATAGTGATATAATAGAAATAAGCATTTATAGAGCATTTATTACCTTTGTAAGACACGCAGTAGTTTCCTACTCTTAACTGGATAGTCTTTATGCAGATGCGTGTATGCAGGATGCGTTCCCTTCTCTAGCAGTGCTGCGTATGCGGAGTGATTCTCTGGCAGATGCAGCAAAGTGCGCCATAAAAACATTCTGATAAAATAAACGGAAAAATAAAGAAATTATCTAGAACAAAACAACAACAAAAACACTCAAATAAACCTATATTTAAAACTGGGTATTCCTCCATTAAATAAATACCTATATTTAGCCGGGTATTCCCCGTAGCCTTTTAGTACAGCTAGAAGTCTGTCCAGGCTGAAGCCTTTCAGCTAAAAATAGCAGCAAATAGAAAACATGTTTTGTTTTCATTTGTAAACATTTGTTCATGTCTCAATTTTTTCATAACATTCAATTTATTATTAATAATGATAAAGCTGATAATAAATGCTGAAAATGAAAATATATGTTGATAACGATGTTAATAAATGATAATAATGATGATAATAAATGATAATAATAATGATAATAATGATGATAATAATAAACTCAGAGTCCATTACAGACCTGTTTCGACTCATCTTTGTTTTGACTTGATCTAAACGAATCCAAATTCTGCGACGCGGACGCCACGACACTTCCCTTCAACCCTAATCCGGCGGAATCCGTCGTATTTAAAGTCTGATCGACCGTCTTGTTCGACACAAGAACTCTAACAAGAGGAGCGGGGGGCTGCGTTTAAAAAATATTTAATAAAAATAATAAGAATAATTTAATTTAATAATTGAATCAAACGATGTTGGATTTATTAAGACGCTTAAATTGACAGCTATTTCTGAGACATCTTTTATATAATACGGTAATCCAAGCGTTAAACTTAACTAGCTGCACCCTTTAGTAAGACGCTTAAATTGACTGCTACGTCTCAGACATCGTTCGTATAATACTGTACTCCAGACGTTAAACTTAACTTTAAATAAAATCACACATTTTTTCAAACTTTTTTCACATTAACATTCACACCTGGTTATGTCGTTGCGATAACGCTTTCACGCTGTAAACCCGTATCGTTCCGTCATCCATGACCGTGGTCAGGTACTGACCGGATGGACCAATAGTCATGTTTACGACCCGGTCATCCAACCGACCGACCTCAAATAACTGATTGCACTGATGTATATGGATGAAGCGAATAATACCGTCCTGGCTTAGTATAGCTATGATCTAGAGAAGAAATAAACGATGATCAAGATGATTAGATATGATGATAAATGATAAAGATGTTTAGAAATAATGATAAATGATGAAGATGATTAGATATGATGATAAATAATGATGTAAATGATTAGATGTGAGGAAAAATGAAAACAATAATACAGTACATGATATGAAATGATGAAAATGATTAGAAATGATGATAAATAATGATATAAATGATTAGAAATGATAATAACTGATAAAAATAATAAAGTACATAATGCTAAATGATGAAAATGATAATAACTGATGATATGAATGATGATATGAATGATAAGAAATGATAATAAAGCATCATTCTGCAGTTTCTCAAAACGTACAAAAGTTTTAAAACGTTAAAAAGTCACCTGATTAGAGCCAGTATCGAACGCGTCTGGAAGAAATTCAACTTGTTGCACGCACGTTATTTTCTTTGACAACTCAACAACGCGCAACAAACAACGGTTGTCTATCGACCAGACGTGTAAAAATCTCGACCTACCCCCCCCCACCATCATCCTACCATCCCTGAGTGAAAAATAATAGAAATATTCGGAATTAAATTCAACAAATTTTTTTTAATTTATCGCAAAATGAAATTTGAAGTGGAATAATAATATTTAATAAAAAAGTTTTTAATAAAAATGAATCGACTAAAAAGCAAACCTTGTAACGGCAAAAGACTTAAACGCGGCAGGTTTGCTGGAGGTACTGGGTACATGTAACTGGTACTTGCATTCTAGCGTGTCGCTCTCCCACGCGAAAATGGAATCGTCTTTGAAGCACGTCACAATAACGTTACTCATCGGTAAAAAGAAAACCTGAAATAAAACAGAGCGCCACCAAAAACATTTAAATTATTATGATTAATTTTGATTATATTATGATTAATTTGAAGGTTACGTTTAACATCTAGATTACAGTATTATATAAACGATGTCTCAGACGTAGCTGTCGATTTAAGCGTCTTACTAAAGGGTGCAGCAAGTTAGAGAAACACTGATCTATCCGGGATTTGAACATGGATCTGTCGCATCCGAGTCCAGCGCTCTAACCACTTCTCTAATGAAACAATGTGAAAAAAAACAGAGAAAGAAAGTTATCAATGTTATAAAGATCCATAAATTTCTTAATAAAAAAATCCAATATAAAACTGACCTAATAAAAACTAATATAAAAACGACTCGAAAATCGCAATGTAATTTTTCAACTCAAACCTTAACGATAGCGACGTTTTCCCTAACGTTCAGTTTCCTCCTGCGCTGGAATGAATCCAGGTCCCAGAGTTGCGCGACATCGCTTGATGTCGTTATAGCGTAGCGTCCTGATGAATGAATCGATATCGACTGAATGACTGACTCGTGTCCTTTCATCATTGCAACCAATTCCTTTGTGTCTAGATTATAACGCTACAATTTATATTTGACGTCCTATTTATAGCATTATACATTTACAGACATAGATAACAGTTTATGACTACTATTAAAGGCTGCAGCAAGTAAGGTCTAATGTCTGAATTACTGTAATCTGATAATTATTTAAGCTGCCAATTTAAACGTCTTACTAAAGGGTGCAGCAAGTTAGCGAACCTTGAATCTCAACCAGAACAGTAAATAATTCCCTTGGAAATGAAAGGGTGGCAAGCGTATATAAAACATAAACTGTTTCCTGTTAGAAGATTTAGAAGCAGCCAACCGATGTCGAAACATTTGAGAGAATAATCAGATGAAGCGAGAAGAAATTCAGACGAACGATTTAGACCAAACGCGATTGAACTGAACACAGCACCAGTCTTTTGAACCAATTTAAATCTAACACAATCGAAATAAATAAATAAAAATATAACAATTCAAAATAGATCCTTCTTTACAGAAGCTCGTGATTGCAAAAAAAACCAATTAGTACAATATGACAGAATAAAACTTATTTCTAAATTTTGTCTAAATTTCATTTTCTATATATATATATATAAATGAATTTTGTTTACATTTAATTACCGATTGTTTTCGATGTCAAATAGAAATATATTCCCATGGCAATCACCGGCGAGAAATCTTTCCCCCGTTCTGTCAAATGCCGTCGAAAGAAAGCGGACATTTTGTGAGTGAAGTAAAAGTCCCCCGGACACACTGTGTGTGATTGTTAGGATTAACCTTAAAAAAATCAAACTTCATATGAATTTGAGTTTTATTAACTTGCAACGAGACTTAGGCTTTAGATCTATTAAATCTATTAGATCTTTTTTAAAACGATACTTTACTACATATAAAGTTCTAATGTCTAAAGATAATAGAATCTATATTATAGATTTACAGAATCAGAAATATGAATTAGAGATAATTAGAGAAAATAACTCAATCAGATCAAGCTAAAATTTTAAATCACGTTTAATTGATCACTGCAACAAATTTAAGACTACTTCTTTTATGGTATTCACAAGACATACAATTTACACACATTAAAAATGCATAAGGTACTAAACCGAAGTAAGCCTCAGGCCGGATCGTCTTTTATTCGAAATCAAACAAGTTCTAACACGTAAAATAAATAAAATAAAACTTTACCCGTTATTTCCTGGTACTGCCTTTCTCTGCCAAATCTTTCCCCCCGTCTCCTTCTTATACACGTCCAGTACTTGCTGCATTTATTTTTACCTAATTTTTGCCTAATTTTATTTATTTTAAATTAAATTAAAAATATTTTATTTAAATTTAGAAGTCCTTCACACCGGATGTAAATAAACCGGGCATCAGGGCTGCTATTTTTTTCTTGCACTGGTTTTGAATCCCAAACTTTTTCAACCGGTCACAATTAAGTAAGAGAATGTAGGACATAAACCCCCCGGACATAATCCCCCCCGGACATAAACCCCCCTGACATAAACCCCCCCGGACATAATCCCCCCCAGGACATATGCCCCTCGGACAAAATCCCCCCCATATTATTTTTAGTTTCTTGAGAGTCTCTCTAGCAGTTGGAGATATCACTCAAGAGACCA
>JAQIXG010005172.1:0-11800 GCA_034700105.1 Oconnorella tubifera | reverse complement strand
TTGCACAAAAACATCAATGAATTGAAAAGAATCTTTTAAACATGTATCGGGAATATATTCATGAATAACAGTTTTAACATCCAATATTTATAAAAACAAAAATCATATATTTATCGAATAACAATAGATAAGATCTAAACTGTTCATCGTCACAATTATAGATGCTACTGAAAAGTAAAGATATTAAAAATTGATAGCAATGTAGGAATACTGCAAAAATATAAATTTGAAGCAAAAAAATCTATTTAAAAATCAATTTAAACATCATAAAAACCAGTTAATCCCAAGTTGATACAATTTCCAACAACAACAAGCAAAATCACAAAATTTTGTCATCTGAAAAATAAAGATTTGCAACATTACATCATGTAATTTATATATAATACAAATCAACCACAAAATCATACAATTAAATTTTACAAAACACTTTTACTTTAACCACATTTAGAACAAAAAACTATAGCATGGAAATATCAGTTCCATTAGGATATATTGCAGCTGGATGTACAATTTCAAATCTAATCTGGAAAAAGTGGACAAATTGCCCCTCAAAATATTGATACAGTCTACATCAAGTAATTGACAGTATAGCACAACCGCTGCATCTATAGTTTGCTATGAATCTAAAAAACTAATCAGCATTATGCCATTAGCGAATAGGCACGTTTGTTTTTCCTATAATATAGCATGCGGCTGACCATAAACTAACCTAGAAGCCATGGTACAAGGCTAGCCTATCACCCACAACTGGCTATAGTCTTCAGCACTGCATACAAGGAAAAAAACAGAGGCCTGTACCATGTCGCGCACCGTAGGACGCTGAATTGAAATATAGATTACATAGAGGAAGAGTTGCAATAGACAATCTGGGCAATGGCAGCATCTGGTCATATTTGGGAAAGAAGGATTTCAAATTGGGAGATTATAAAATATAATGTTAAGAAAAACATTGGGAATAAAATGTTATGCAGCAAAAAGATTCAGAAGAGTGAGCTCTTTAATTATTTATTGCTTTTAAGCCAGCAAGGGTAAATACAATTAAGCTGATCTAAGCCAACAACGGTAAATACAATTAAGCTGATCTAAGCCAACAAGGGTAAATACAATTAAGCTGATCTAAGCCAGCAAGGGTAAATACAATTAAGCTGATCTAAGCCAACAAGGGTAAATACAATTAAGCTGATCTAAGCCAACAAATAAAGCCAATGATATCCAATGATAAATCCAACTATAGTTGATCTAAGACAGCAGTTCTCAAAATAGTATCAACTGTAAAACCTGTAACTACTAGTCAAAACTGGTACTCAGTTCACTAACCCTATAAAAATGGACGGTTGAGTCAACCTCACAAATAACTCTACCGGAAACCAAACCAGTTTACCTCTCAATTTTAAAAATAAATTAAAACATTACAAATTTGCAATTCTTGTTTGAACTGTTTTTTAAACTTTCTTTAACTGTTTTTCTTCTGTCAATAAAATGTGTGTTATCGTACAAATTTTATCAATTGGACAGCTTTAAGAACAGAGAATTACTATATATATTCCAATATATAAAATATATAAAATGCCAGTGTATACTTTAGACAGTGCAATATTGCAATATTTAGCCAAACTATTTCAGGTGTAGATTTGACCAAATGCTTACGAAGTCCTATTATTATCCTCATGCAATATCGCACAAAACTGACCGCTTGACCACAAGCAAGATAATTGGTCACTAGAGAAGCGACATAACATAAAGGACGACGACCAATGCTGTGTGTAAAAACAACACCTATCCCATAAGGTCAATACAATCTCCATAGAGTTATGTAATGCAGTAGTTTATCACTGGCCATCAAAACTGGCTCCACAGGCGCGATCCTCAAAAACATGATTTGCAAATTAAAGTGCAACTCGGGAAAAAGTGTAATGCTGCAACTTTTGGTATGGAAATATCCGTTAAAGTAGGATATTTTGTAGATGAATGTAAAGCAAGATTATGTAGCTGAATGCAATTGCAAAATGTGTGCAAAAAAGGAGTCACGAAAATTTGTATACAGTCATTTAGTAATTTATTTATAAGACAATTGCATGTATACAATTTTTTTAGGGGCTTAGGGTAACAATTAGGGTTAGAGAATTAGAATTAAAATTGGGTTTAGGAGGCTAAGGGTACAATTATGTTAAAGAATTAGGGTTATAATTAAGGTTAGGGGTTACGGACACAAGGTTAGAATATACAACAAAAGCCAAAGAGAAATAAAATACATGAATTAAAGCCATAATTCATACAACAGTAAACTGAAAATGAGAAATTTAGCTTCACACAATTAGAGACGATTTAGCAGTCATCACTTATTCATGGCTATCCTCCATAAAGCAACCATTGGCACTACCAACTTAATACAAACTTAATACCAAGTAATACCAAGTGATATGAGATCGTAACCAGGTCATAAACCAGTACAACATCACGCCAGGATCTGACGCCTAGGTAAGCCTAGCTCAGGGTCATACTTTTATGCCAAGTGATTACCTGACCGTAGGGTAAATCTAGCTCCCGACGGGTAAAGTGAAGGAAATAAATAAAATTTATTTTAAAAAGCGTTTGATTATTGTCTGTGGTTAATTTCTAATGTAATATTAGATAGTTTTATGAACAACTTGCAATATAAAAAGTAGTGCAAGGATAAATGTTTGTTATGTAAATAAATTGCACACTGTATTATATAATATAATATATAATGATGCTATAATAATATATATTATTATAAAAAATGCTATAAAAATATATATTATTCATTAAATATATATTATTCGTTAAATATTATTATATCTATTATAAATAACTTAATATATTTTAAGTTGTGTTGTAAATATAAATACGCACAAGCATGTATTATAGCTTTTTTAAAAGATAACCCGAATGCATTTATATATTATACACGTTTAATATATATTTTCCAAAATCGTTAAAAAAGGTAGCACCATATGAAGAGAAATAAAAACCATTAAATTAAATCAATTAAATAAACCAAAATAAACCACAACAATCTAAAACTCAATAAGCCACACCATTTCTCCACTTCCCTCTTGATTCTCCACCCCATAAAACAACCAGGTAAAATGCAAACTAACACCCCAATCCAATAAAGCAACACCGGTTAAAGCCTTGAGCTTATCACAACTAAACATGTAAAAGCGCTTAACGTGTAGCAGCGTGAGCCTATAATACAGCGGCTGAAACGTCTGCATTTTTTTCTTCTCCATTTCATTCCGCTCATATAGTAACACGTCGGCTTACACGATATTTGGTTGCATTGCTATAGAAGTCCAGAATGCCAGGGAAGTCAATACACACGTAGTGATAATAATTCGTGCACTTGATGAAGAAGGGTCGGTAAGGCCATAAATCACCGAGGAGTGCTAGAAGGAGTGTGATGTTTGAATGTACAGTAGATTCGGTAAGAAGGTAATTTATTAGAGGTAAGGAACAATGATGGTTCCACATCTAGCACCAATACAAGACATATTAATAACAATAATAATAATAAATATTATTATTTGCTTTTAAATTAATGTGTAATTAGTTAATCGGTTAAATGCTTTGAAAGATGATTGTATTAATTCTTTAGTTGATATAAAACAATATAAATAAATAGTCCCTTCCAGGTCCTAGAAATAAATTTAAAGTCAATTAAAATACTTTAAACAGGTACACAATTTCTACAAATCGAAATTAATTAAAAAAAACACAAGCTAAATTAAAGCACTTGATGAAGACGGTCAGTTTAAAAACGCATTTTTTCAAATACAATAATGTAAATAAAATTTGTATAACCCGTGCACGAATATGCCCCACGGGTTATATTCGTTATCATCTAATGTAAATAAAATAAATGTTATATATATATAATATAATTATGTATATAGTACTGTATATATCGGCATAGTCATGGACAGTACATAACGTTATGAAATTTAACTTGATAAAAACAATGCCACAGAAAAATGTCAGCATTTTTTAATAATCTGCACTTTCTGCACTCTCTCATTCTCGCTCATTTTCATCAAATAGATGACAACTCTAATCCATAATCACCCAATGACACTCTGGATACACTCTACTTCCCATAACATTCATTTATCACCGAAGCAACACTTCACAATCTAAAATGACCAATTGTAACCCTAACGTTTTACAAAGCAATATCTTTCTTACGAATCATTATCTCATTGTCTCATTATCGTACTCATTATTGTCTACATTATTGTCTATATCTACTTCTAGTCATTTTTAAACTAGTTTTTAATTTGAGAATTTTAAGTTTTAATATCAGTTGTCATAAAGAACAGAAAGAAATTGTCCAATATTTAGAAGCGGGGAAATATTGTGGCAATTACTGTCCATAATCCAGCTGCCAATCTTATCTACACACAAAGCAATAAAAAACATCTTGGCTGATTCATTGCTTAATATTATGTTCTCTTGTCTACTGTTCACTCAATACGGCACTGCATTCTTCAATAATCTAAATTCATATTTATGTAATCATTTGTTAAGATTATCAAAGATTGAGAAGTTACACAAAGATACCTGTTTGACTGTTTCTTTAATTGTAAGAGGGTTCCTCATAAAAAATGAATTTTTAAGTAAGCATCACTGATGTTCAATTCTGAAAACTATTCTAAATAAAAACTAAAATATATTGTTTATTCTAGTTTCTTTAAATTATCAATTGCAGTAAAGAGTATCTATGATAAGACAATACACAATTATTCGCGTAACTAAGTATAAATAAATAATATTATTTTCACATATTTATCCAATCAATTGATAAATGCAATAGCTCTCAAATAATGCACACGTTAACAACATAGCATAGCGTACGCCATAAAAGCCCCAACAATTAATTCTTAGACTTAGTATTGGATCAAAGTTAGGGTTAGTGCTAGGGTTAGGATCAAGTTTAGGGTTATTAAATGAATGGATGGTGAAGTTTTGTCAGATTATTGCAGTCAGGGGTAATTCGTCAGCATACCAATCGATAGCTTAATAGAACCAAACATTTGCATAAATGGTATACAAGAATGAAAACCTATTTCAAAAAATTGCCTTGGAGTAAACTTATTTGCGTAAATAGATTTACTTGAAGTCCCCTTGGAAATAAAGTCATGAAAACAAACTGCACAGTATTATGCCATTCGTTGTATGTTAAAATGATTATGGACATCACAAAAGCAATACTTTGTGTAATGTTAAAAAATAAGGGAAATCACACGGGTTTCCTAGATGCACACAAACGAGTCAATACATCATTGAGGCCAAAATAAAGCGATTAAATTCTAATGGTATATGACAGGCACGTCTTATTGCATTAGAAAAGATTAAGAAAGTCACACTCTTTCTATGACAGTAAATGACAAAGTGAGACACACAGGAAACAGGGAATCATATAGTTGCAAGTTTTGGCCAAATAAAAACATCAATGCTAATATACGTTGATGAATTATGTATTTTACTGTAACGTAATATAAAGATTGATATAAATAAGATATTAAATGTTACGATTGCAATATTAAGCACAAATATTACGCCTCATTGTCATTTTGCCATTTTATTACAATGTTATAAATTCTATATACAATTGTATAATTCAACGCTATATATCTCTATAATATACACTGTATATGCACTGTGTATACTGAATAGACTAAATTGCACAACCCCAGTCTTATATATCCAAGAACTCAATAGATTGCACCAATTCAATGCAGCAGTCCCTCTCTGTAAACATACATTTTTGCAGCAAACCGACAACAAATTATGCCCCAATCTTTACCAATATAATACAATTTTCCAGCATTGCAAACTGTTAGCTCTAATAGCACTGGGAGGAGATGGAAAGAGAGAAAGAGAAAGAGACCGAGACAAAAAGAGAGAGAGAGAGAGAGAGAGAGAGAAAGAGAGAGAGAGAAATTGCTCGACGCTCAGAATAGCCGCTACAATTGCAGCGCGGCTGCGGTGCGGCGGCGGCGATACGGAGAAGGGGAGAAGGATGATAGCCGGTAATCCAGGCCGGAGACAGGAAGAAAATCAATATAACAGTTTCCCTGAGAGATACCGGGCTCAAGCGACAATACAGCTATGTGGTGTCCGGCAGGCGTCAGCACCAAAATGCTGACAGAAAAATCAGCTTTAAATTGAACAAAAATTGAGATTTTTGACCAAGTCAGGAATTTTTATTTAATTTATAATAGTTGAGAGAGAGAGAGAGAGAGAGAGAGAGAGAGAGAGAGAGAGAGAGAGAGAAGGCAATAAAATAACATACAGGGTAAAGGTCTATCCCAAGATATTGGACTATAAGGAATAAGGAAACTGTACTAGTGTAGAAGTGAATGAAAAACTGAATTTCTTATCAATATCTTTAATATTTTGACTATTTCTATATTTTCAACTTGAAATTTAAAATTTATCACAAAAAGGACCCCTGTTATTGTTATATTATATATCTTTAACATTTGATTGCCTTAAAGTAAGTTATAAATTACACGTTCCTTTTTTGAGCCACAAATGCCACAGAACTATAATCTGATCTGCTAGCTGAACTTTTTATTTTTAAACATGAAATGAGATTGTAAACTTTAAATTGCTTCACCAATATTGTGACTCAATGAATATCATTAAGAACTTTTCTTTGGGGAATCGATTAACCATTATAACAATTATCTTAAACTTTAAGCTATTTACATTTTAATATTCCTTGAAATAAAAATGAACTTATTTAAATAAGGCACTTTTTAATCTTTTAAATTTTTTTTATATTCTCTCAACTGAATTGCAATACTTGTTTGAAACATTTTTTAAACTGTCTTTAACTGTTCTTGTTCTGTCAATAAAATGTGTGTTGAGCTTTTTATTAAAATAATGCAGAGAGAAAATGCGACTAGTGTCCCAAAACACTTTTTAATTTTTTAACTTTGTCAACCGAATTTTATTTGCAATAATTGTTGCTTAAATTGTTTTTATCCCATGAATATTTTATATATACGTTATATTTTATATATATGAGTAAATCACTGAAACTGTATAAAAAATATATAACTCTATTTTGTTTAAATAATTAACTAATAAACATGTCTAAATTTAAATAAATGATAACTAAATAATAATAAAAATAATAATAAATAATAACAAACTCCAAACTATGGCTCAATTCGGGATAGTTAATCTCTGCCATAGGAAGTTAATACAATAGTCACAACATCAAATCACAAGTCTAAAAACTCGAATAATTTGGCTGCACCCTTCAGCACACCACAATGTCACTGATATTCTTTAAGTTAATGCGCCTTACAAAATTTTCAAATCCTTAATTCTCACAAACAAATTCTAAACCGTTGATATCTGCATTAAACCCAGTAGCACTTCCTATTTGTTAGTTAAAAATAACATCCAAATGTTTGGCAACATCCTAGAAATTTGTATCGACTAACAGCAGAGTGCGTAGCTGCGGATAATGTAACCTTGTCGCCAACAGCATCAAGTAAACTCTTACATTTACAGCTTCTTGATGGTAAACATGGAGGGAGGGGGGATGGGAAGCCTTTAAGGCATTAATCAATCATAAATAGACAATCTGTCTTTAACTACAGCATAAGCCAACGACTGGCGGTCCATTAATCTCCTCGCTAGATATATATTTTCAGATAGAGGCACTGACATAAAAATACAGTCAATAATGGGTGGGAAATATTGGAAGAATTGGGTTTAAAATATGGATTGTATTAAGTTAAATAGATTCAATTGTGTTTGAAATTCTGAGTTGGTTAAGTTAAATAGATTCAATTTAGCTCATTGGGAGAGAAATATCCCCTATAATAATTAACTGTGTATGTAAAAGCAGTTCTTTTAAGCTTTACTATTGTGATAAGATTGCTCATGTCTATTACCAAAAGGTACAAACAGTCTGAAATGAAATTATGATCAAAATCTTGTCATCAAGAAGTACTGGTAATGAAATTACTGTTTGACTTATAATACAAATAAATTCTTTACCTTTATCGAAGTGTCATACACACTACGAAATATCGAGGTTAAGAAAAATTATTGTTAAGTTAACTTAATGTTTTATACTTTAGCATAATAAATAATTTCAAGAACTTTGCAGATTTTAGAATTCCAAATTACAGCCATTCATACAAATAAAAGTTGTAATAAAGAAAAATATTTTCCAAAGGGTAAAAATCTTTCCCACAAAATATCACACTGTAGTAGATTACATACTGAATAAATTACAATACCACAAGTAAGTGCTAACAAGACATTTTCCAACGCTAGTAACCCTAACATACAACACTAGATACAACACAAGATAGCCACATGAAACAGCCTCTACAGACGGTTCTGGTAATAGTGGCCTGTAATCATGTACGCATTTAATATACACTTAATCCCAGCCAAGCGAGAGAGTCCAATAATCGAATGGCACTGCATTATCCAGGAAGGAATGCAGATGAAGGATGGACCAGTCATCTTGCAAGGAATAATGATAGTAATAATCTGAGCAAGTCAACGAAGAAATCCATTGATAGCTGGTCAATGTTGTTAGTCCTTGTCATATCTAAGAGATTGTATATTGTGATGACAAGAGGTTCCATAATAAACACCTCGAATAAGATACTGTCAAATACATTTTGACAAATTTAGTGCACCTTAAAAATATAGTTTCTAATCTATGTTGGAACCTATACATCCAATATTCTATTTGATGTATCTTAGAAAAACAGGTTTTAATATATATTTAGAACCAATATGTTTTCTATATTCTGATATTAAAATTCAATGCACCTAAGAAAGAGACTCTAATCTACAATATATTACAACAATATTTTCCACTACATAAAAATATAATATTTATTCTTTTCTCAAGGTATTACTGTGGAACGTGTCACTTATAATGCTCTGCACACGAAAAAAAGATGACAGAGATTTGAGCATTTACTGTCCTAAGAAAACACTAATGGTAAAATCCAACCAGTCATCGCTTAACGGCCAACTAAAGAACTAATCTTACAAAATAACTCCTCTCAAACAATTTATCTTAATCGGGCTGCACCTTTCCAATATGTGAGTAATGTGTGTAATAACTACAGTAGTTATATTATCCATATTAGTATATACCTACCTGCTATTTTCTCCAATGCATTTATATAGTAATATGCATTTATATTATTATATATAATAATTTAATGAGTTTTAAATGAATTATTAGAAATTAATTGATAACATTCCTAATGTTCCACTAACATTATAATTGTTCCTAATTAACTAATGCTCACTGACGGAATGTTTAAGAGCTACTGAACATTGAACTGTGCATATATATGTACATGGCATTTATAGGTTTGGGTCAATTAGATTAATTACCAGATGATGCTCAAGAAAGATTAATTGATCTTAGTATATGGAATGCTATTTTTAGATTAATTTATCTCAAACTGAAATATATTAGAAGCTAAGTTATTTTCGTAACAATGTATAATAGTGTGTTTATTAGTATTTCCAGGTTTTGTCCAATCTGTATTGTTACAAAGTGCTTCTGTTCAATTTCTATATTTTATTAAATCTGACATCTGTTTTGTTTACAAATGTTTGCTCTCTATACTTTATTTAATTAAGTCTATTCTGTTTCCATGTTCTATTAAATCTAAAGTCAGTTTAGTTTCTGTTTGTTTCTACACATTATTAAACCTAAAATGTGCACTGTTTCCATTTTGTTTCTGTACTTTATTAAACCCAAAAACTGCATTGTTTCTGTTTTCTTCCTATCCTTTATTTAATCTAAAATCTATTCCAGTAAGTATCCCACTATATCTAAATTTCAAACCATATCACACACTTACTAAAACAGTATGGGCTAAAAAAACTACACTCCAGTTTTAAATACAATTGAGTCCATTAAATGCATTCATGCCCTAACAATGAGAGTAATTTACTCTTCACTTTGACTGGGAGTCATTGCTGAGTCAGGAGCGATGGACTCAAGTGAATGATCACTTGTAGGTCATCCAGGACTCAGCAGAGATTGAAGTCTAAATTTACTCTTTGTAACTGGAACTATATTAAGGCAGTTGACTTTAATTTGATGGCATAAAAATCTAGTTGTGATTATATTGAAATAATGAGCACAATACAACAGGAATAATATTAAATAAAGGTGGCACATATGTAGTGAATGTGTAAAGAGAATAGTATAAAATGTTGATACAATTTTAGAGAAACACATAAAACACTTTCACAAGCAACAGTAAGTAAGTGTATACTGCAAATACTAGAGCTGGTAGATTTTATAATAACAAAGGCACAATATTGAAACATCTCTGCAATCACTGATATCAAAGACAGTCAGACAGACTGCAGACAGAGAGATAGACAGAGAGACAGATAGACAGACAGTGAGACAGACAGAGAAACAGACAGAAAGAGAGACAACAAAAACCGACAGAGACAGAATGACAGACAGACAGCCGACAGACAGACAGACAAACAGAAAGACAGACAGCAGACAGAGAGATAGGCAGAGAGAGAGAGAGACTGACAGTGAGACAGAAAACACAAACAGACAGATATAGACAGAAAGATAGACAGATAATGACAGATAGACAAACAGACAGACAAACAGACAGAGAAACGGACAGCAAGACAGACAGCAAACAGAGAGACAGACAGAGAGACAGCAGAAAGAGAGAAAACAAAAACAGACAGAGACAGAATGACAGAGACAGACAACCGACAGACAGAGAGATAGACAGACAAACAGAAAACAGACAGACAGACAGACCAAGGGTGAGGACAAGACCGTGTGGAAGAAACAAGAGCTGAAATAATTGAATTGATTTTGATGAAGACTGCCTGAGAGACAGAAAGAGAGAGAGAAAGAGAGAGAGACAGAGAGAGTGGATATAAGATATATCTCATAGGATTGCATAGAAAGGGCTCTACTGGGACACTCATAATTTCTGCATCAATTCACAAGTATGGCTCAGTCAGAAGTACATAAAGACAAGCTTCTGAAACAATTTTAAGAAAGTTGCATTCCAATTGGAAATCGAATTATTTAATTGGAATAATTTGATAGCATTCAATCGAATAATATGACTGTTTTCAATTGAATAATTTGATTGTATTAAATTCCAATTAAAATACAGGGTGTGAATTAATTAGCTATTGAAATGTACACTATAAAAACATTGCCATATAGTATATATGACAATGTTTTAGTCATATATACCATACATGTATATGGTAACAAATTACTATACCTTGACAAGTATGATAATATATCTTAAAAGTTGGCAAATGTAAACACCGAATAAAAAAACTCAATTAATTCTACTACTAATTAAATTCAAAACTTTATATTTCTCTTGCCTTTTTAAATCAACAAAAACCTCATTATCTATTCCTACAGATAACGTGTCTGGCAAAACTAGCCAGGAAATACAGTGAAATAAACTAATCGAAACATCAAACTCATGACAATGCATGCAAAAAAGTGTAATTGATTAAGATCAATAAACCTCCAGTAACAAAAAAAGCAAACAATCATTTAAATGCAAACAATCGTTTATAGAAATCGTCCCAGGTGTGTGTTCACAGGATGCAGACTGGCTGTTGTAGGGGCGAAAGATAAATGAATGTTATGGCAGTTATATCATTGAATTTTTTACTGAATTTTAGACTGCTTTGTTATGTAACCTGCTCTAGTTATAAATATCTATCTATCTATCTGTCTATCTATCTATCTATCTAT
>JAQIXG010005171.1:0-11800 GCA_034700105.1 Oconnorella tubifera | reverse complement strand
CGTAAGCCAACACCCCGAACAAGAGAATGCTTTTAAAATTAACAACAAAAATATTGTCTTCACGAAAATAAGAGTAATTTTCATCGTAAAAGTGAAAATACAATGACTACAGTCAGTTGGTGACTGTAAGTCTATAGATTATTAGAAAGGAGCAGTTATTGACAGAAACTCCAAAGCTTTTAAAATATTGTCAAACACAGGATTCGATAGAATTTCTGTGATTAAAGAACTGCTGAGTGAAGCTTTCAATTTGAGAAAGAAGATACTGATTGAAAATTATTTGTGAGCAAATACAAAGAGAAATATTTAGAGATTATTCATTTCTATCAGTCGCCATGTAACTCGGTCCGAATCACTAGAGTTGTAAGATTTCATATTTGCCCATTCTATCTGTAAAACATGAACTAGCTTGAACTTTAATATTGCGAAAACTTGTTGCTAGAAAAAATTAAACTTTATTGATATCATTATAATGTATAAATATAATAATAGTATAGATAAAGAAAATTATTATCATTTATTACAATAAATGATATTATAAACATTGATCATTTAAGAAAGCAATTGTTGATAATATTTGAAGATTTAAACTCTAGACTTTAAAACTATACCATCATAACTGAAATAATTAGAACTACAAATTTCAGCTTACCTGTAAGTCTGATCATGTCGTATATAACTCTCCCCAAGCTCCACTCTCGTTACATTCTTCTCCATGACGTCATTTCCCTCTGACGTTACAATCCACACCACAACGTTCGCTTCAACCGGAACAAACTCAAAAAAACGCGGAACGTTAAACGCGACCGATCCCGCCGCAATGAGCGCGACGGCGATTTTAATTCGCCGCACTCCTCCGACGCGCGACGCGTGGAACGGGGCGCAGATCGCGACGAAACGCTCCGCGGAGATGAGGACAGTCAGCCAGATGGAGGTCATCTGGGCGATGCAGATGACAGGCCAGGAGTAGACGCGAGCGTAGCCTTGACGCAGGCAGAAGATGTCGACGCGTTCCTCCGAATCGCACCACATGGGAATGACCTGAAGATAAGAAAATTAAACGATGATCAAATTTAAGTAAAAGATATTTTCGATTTTTAGAAACTTAACAATGACTTTATAACGCTTGCTTAACAAACATCATTTTTTATATAGTTTTAATTTTAAAGCTAATTAGTATCTTATCCAGGGTTATATCCTTTGTTATTTTATTGAGTTTTCTTAATTTCACACTAAATATACTGTTTATATATTTAAGCTATTTAATCCATTATTTGCGCAAAGTATTGTGAGTATAAATATAAATATAATTGTAATTATTTGAAAATAAACATTATATGGTATAAAAACGACATTTTTCCTAAATATTTATATCTACCACGAATGCTTACAAAAAGTTTAGTATCTCACCAACCTGTTGCAAGAGGGCGCCTATGAGCAGGATGAGATCGGAGACCGCGAGGGCCTTGAGGGATGTGAAGGTGGTGCAGCGATGCTCGCTGATGTCCCGGTCACGAGAGAGGACCCACAGAGAGAGAGCGTTCCCCACGATACCGAAGAGAACGAGGAAGGCGGGGAGCCAGAGGCCCATGAGGCTATCGAAGAGGTTGAATGAGGAATCGAGGTCTGGGTTGTCGATAGATGGAGTGATGTTGAAGTGGTTGGAGTGAAGGGATGGAATGGGTAGAAGGATGGAGTCTTCATTTTGGGTGTTTTTAGAGGGGAAAGAGTAACGCGTGATGAGTAGCGCGTCATCCATCAGTTAAATTAGTCGACTATTGCATTAGAATAATCTGTAATGATATTACTAATTGAACTAAAATGTTCCAAAATATCTAGACTGTAACATAACTAACAATGCTAAAAAAACATCAACTAAAATTCACTTTATGTTATACTCCCAGCCCGCTTCGTTATATATCTTTGGTGAAACGTTAATTATAAGATATAACCTCTTTTGTAACAAAATACAACCGCATTTACTTATTTTATGAAATATAACCTACTTTATGTTTGATGATTGATTGTGCACTGCCGTGTTTGAAATTAATTAACTAAAAATATCTACAGAATCAATGATCGATCATAAGCTGTTGTAATATAGTCGCCAATGTCTTATTGCATTGTAAGCAGTAGAATGAGTAGATCGATAAGTTCAAGAAAATTAAATGTTACGCCAAACATGCAATATCCTTGATTAAGTTAAAATTTAATAATCCATAAATTCGAAATAACCATCATCTAATCATGGTTGATTCATGTTCATAATTAGTTAATTGTTGCTATCATCTAGTTAATCCAATCAATCGTTAAACTACCAAATGCATAATTTAGAAAAACGAACCGATTACTTTAATCAAACAGAGTGAGAAACGATCTTTTAGTAATTGTTTATATCCAAAACTAAACTTGACGACTTCTAAAATTAATCACTTTCCGCATATTATTGAAATAGACCACAACTTTATTAAGCGACTGTAATTTTTTTTCATTGTTCTAAAGGAAATATATACCAGTTCTAAATAGTAGGTCTGTATTGAAAATTACAAAAATGTCGCAAATTTGCACGAAAAAAACACGTATGTTTTATTTAGGAAATAATATGCGAAAAAATGCTAAATATTAATTCGACAACTTTTTCGTGTAATCAAATTCCGCTCCAAATGCCAGCTAGCATTAATAACTATTTTTTGAATCAACGTAAATATTATCTCCTCATTAAATCATTTTCCTATCCGCATTCTTTTTGATAGATTGCTGTTGATTCTCTGTGTCCTACTGTCTGTCCTCCGGTTTTCTCATTTTCGTACTGGTGGTATTAATATTTTTCTTCAATTATTAAAGAGAAAGATAATTGATATATTTCGTGTAGCGTGCACGTGCTTCATGCAATTAATAGTCTTTTTATGCTTCAGATCACTTATTCCTTCTCTCTCTTTTCTCTCTCTCTCTCTCTCTCTCTCTCTCTCTTTATTTCTTTATTTTATCTTTCCGTCTCTCAATGCCAAACGTGCATATTTAATCGTGTTGTAATATAATTAATTAACGGTCCCTGATAAGTCGTATTGACTCTCAGTTATAATCCAATTTAATTAGAGCTTCGCGAACGAATGTAACATAAAGATTCTTACAACAATCACTCTACCAGATACAAGACGAGTGTTCAACTAAGATACTGTTCAGTCCTCAGCAGCAGTTGTCTCTTTCTTGCTTGTTCATTCTGATCGCAGCTGTTCGAGAATTCTCAGCTGTGAGCAATGCAGCTAAATATCTGTAAGAATTTTTTAAACAGACGCATATCGAGTGGTTAATTCTTTTCTCCATTTTGATTCGGTCAATCAAAACTAAATTTTGAGAGATTTTACAAAAACTTTTGTCCTTGATCCGCAGTGTCTAACTTTCAAACACATGAAAACAGTGAAATTCACACGTTTAGTTTTACTCTCAGATTTTATTTTGATTTAACTCTAACTTACATAGGCTATAATTGCGTAAATGTGCAAATATATTGAATTAATATTTTAAAATTTAACAATAATAATTTTTATACTGCAGAATTTTTCATTTTAAGAAAAATTATTAATAAAATTTTGTAATTTAGTAGGGAGTAAAGAAGATAATTTGGAAGATGGAGTATATTCTATAATAATAAGTTATTTTAAATTTATAATGTCGCGCGCGAGTAAAATGTTGCTTTTTAAATATACTTATGAATAGTAAACAAATTACATTTTCTTGCGTTATAATGCCCCATGAGTTGTACGATAATCAGACACTATTTGTGCTTCTTCCAAGAATTGTTTCATCGATAAAATTCTGCACGAGATACGACTGTCAATAGATTGTGACGTGGGTTTTAGCAGATATAGAAACAATATTGAGAAAGTTCAACAATGTTCATGATCTTTATCAAGAATTAATTCCCAAAAAACTCTTCTTAATAATCATTGTTAATTTATTGTGAACAAACAAAACGATAGTGAAGATTTGACAAAAATATTGGATAATAAACTATTTTCAATAAAATGAATACATTTGAACATAACTGCATTATCTTTATTTCACAACAATCTAGGTCTAAACATTTTAATATGCTATTTTAAAAACGAACTGTTCATTGTGATCATTGTTATATCATGATAGGACTAGGGCCTTAAGAAAGAAATTGTGTCTCAATTACTTAAAATCATAAAGCCAACAAGTTACAACAAAAACTCTGCACGTGTCGAGATATCAAATTTTTTAATCCGTTCTTTTTGCAATTCTCTGGAGTGCATTTTCTTATCCAATTCTGCATACGTTGTAACACACAACGCATTGGTATACGGAGCACAATATCAACTAATGAGGCGAACAAGATGAGATGCCACAACGACTGACGAAGACATCTCAGTTGAAACTGATTTCAACGCGTGTTGTGATAAAAATTGCTAAAATGTTGCGTCGTCGAAAAATGTGAATATATTCGGTAATAATTTTCAATTTTTGAAGGATAGAAGCCTTAAAAACGATCAATAGAATTCGTTGTAGATATATGATCACAAAAATACTCTGCAGTTGAGTAGCTCGAAAACTTTAAATGCTGCTTAATGACTTATAAACATCGTTTTATTTCAACTCAACATTTTATTATTCGTGTACTTGGATTATAATGTACAATGTATTATTATTACATTGTACTTGGTACAATGAATAAATCATATTCCGTTTGTTAAGCTTTAAGTAATACAGAACAAAATCATACTTATAATTTCAAAAAATAAGGGACATTAATTATTTATCTGGCGCTCTTACCTTTTAGTTAGCCTTAGAAAAATTAAAAAGCATTTTGTGAATTAATTCAATAGTTAATAATCATCATATAATCTACATTCCCGGTTTCTAAAAATTTATGCGAATATCTTGGACCCTACATTTCTACTACATCATGACCCGCGGCACACCATAGGGCACACATTTCAGACTGATAGATCAACAAGATACTTAATTTTCACTCGGATGCTTGTACACTCGTACAGTGAAACTGGCTTGAAGCATTCTTGATTTGTGATCACAAGGCAATCATCAACAGCAATTCATCCCGAGTGCATAGAAAATGATGCAACAATCTCTCAATTTAAAGTCGGAAAACCAACCCAAAAAATCGATCATTTTTTTTATTATTAAATTTTGTCCCTATAGCCGTAATATTTTAGCGATATAAAAATTGACTAGACTTTTTAAATGACTGTCAGGTTTTGTAAAGTTTAAGGTTTAATTTGATAAATAATCACAAAAAAATATTAGGGGTTCATAACACTTCATTCTCGTCGTCTTTGTACACGCAGATTAAAAACAAATTAACACATTTACTTATAAAGAATTCTTCAAAAAAAGAATCTTCTATTTCACTTGTCCCAAACGTATCACCCTCTTCCCTCTCTCAAAACCTAACTTCATAAGATAGAGATTTTATGATATTAAATTCACTACAGCTAAAGAAAACACATTATTTGTTCATACGGATTGGCCCAATGTTGAACTTTTGCAAGTCATCAAAAATTCAACATATTGTCCGGCGGCGGGAAATGATTCACACTGCGCTGAACCCATTAAATGAGAAATAATCATCATGACCACAAATGTGTCCATAATTTGTATCTCGTATCAAAATTTATCATATCCTAGCACAATAGCGATAGTGTTAATTCATAGCTACACTAATACGCATCACAAAATATGAAGTAGTTAGTGATATAAGCTATTTTGATATCCAAGATAAGTTTGAAATGTAATTTTGTCGCGTTGATTTTTTTGGAGGATTTTTATAAAGTAAGTTGTTGTATACGAATGATGCCTAGGAGTAATCAACTACATATGTTTTTTGCTTAGTGCTTATTGTCAAATCAACTCAAAAGACTACCTTCAAGATATGTTAGGAACTGAATTTATAAACATCAAGCAATGAAAACACTGGACGTTTAACAAATAGTTTTTTTCGTTTAGAAATAACACAACAAGCAATGACAACAATAACTTCGTATATTCTATTTCAAATCCAACCTAATCAAGTTTAAAAACTAGTTTTAAATAAAAACTAGCTCTGAAGTCAGTCATTAATCACATGCAGCAAAGTTTTCAACAACTTATACAACATTCAACTGACTAAAACACTTTGAAAATCAATTTTAAAAGCAACTGTTATTCTAAGAATACTAAAAATTGGTTTTCATCAATAACTGAAATCATGTTCTACACATCGCTACAATTAACTGTACCTAAAAGATATTATCATCTTCATCATACTTAACCAAGTCTCTCTTATCCTTTATGGCACTCTTTTGTGAATTGCTCGAAGCTGAAAAGTAACAAATTGCAATTTCAATTTGCAGAGCTGAATAAAACTTAAAAATGCAACAATAACAACAAAGATCGTATCTAAAAACTAGAGATCCTGGAGATCGATTAATTATAATAGAATTTCAATATATGCAGCACTCAATGGATTGGGCATGTGAAAGGAAAGAATTAAATAAAAATAGTGACTATTTTGTAATGAAATTTTAAATGATACCATTTTCATCATTACTTCTAAATATTAATCCTTAAAAGTTACCAATGTTAAAGACGATCAAGTATTCGCAACAATTAAAGCAATATAAATATTCATCAGTAATTTTCAAAACCTGACAATACAGTCTAAACTATAAAAATCATTCAAATGCTCTTTTTAGTACCTACCAAATACTTTGACATTAAACGCACTATTGCATCAACTAATCTATTTTTAAATCCATACCATCCCAAAAATTACCATCTCTAATTTCTTAAGAAGAACGTCAATAAGTCAGATGAATAAAATCAATATTTTCCATCCTTTCATACCCAGAGTAGACCAAGATGATGATGTAGCTGATGATTCAGTAACAGAATGACTTTCAACATTAGGCTGATGTCGAGCCATCGAAACCTTCAGCTGAATCTTACCAACTAATGAGCCGTCAATCTGTAAATAAACGCGAATAAGCGTTTGTGTTTATTTACAGATAGCACAAACAAAAACTAGATAATCGATAGAAACACAAAAACAACAATGTGTAAAAACAGTATGTAAAAAGTGATGACTACATATTTTTTCAGAAAGATTTACTCTTCAAATACTAGACGATCTTGTTTAAGTGTATTATATCGAGATCAATCATTTTCATTTCAAAGCGGTAAATTTAACAAATCTATAGAATAAAATTAGTTTGAACATAAAAATGCTGTATTACTTCACGAATGGCTTGATCTGCTGACTGGCTATTTTCAAACGTCACAAAACTGCAGCTAAACAAATATAAAAATTACCAATCGGTAAATGTGTTTCAATACTAATTCGAATGACTTTGCAATTTTAACTCTCTAGAGTAATTCAAAAACGGTATATACTGTAAAATGTGTTACAGATTAATATTACCAAGCAGTCTAGACATAAAACATTAACATAAAATAATTAAGTCACCATCAATTGAACAAATTTATTAACATAAAATATTCTTTACTTCAGTCAATCTATATTTCAAAGACAGTAAGAATAGTTATAAACTTTAATTTACTTTTTACTTTAACAAACTTACTTTTACTTTTAAAATTAACTTCTAAAGTAACTTACTTTTTCTGTACCTAACTATTTCTTAAACTAACTTTTTCTTTAACTAATTCACGTTTTCTGCAACTAGATGTTTCTTCAATTGTTTCTTGAACTAATTGAACATTTTCTTTAACATTTTCTTTAACTAACTTATATTTTCTCTAACTAACTATTTCTCTAACTAACTAACTGTGTCTTCAACTAACTTACTTTTTTTCCTGTTCCATAGAAATATTAAGAATAACGCCTACAGGACTGAAAACTTTTCTCATCAGTTCTTCAGTCAGGCCATTTCCATAAACATACACAGTGTTCCCCTTCTTTGTTCCCCCTCCCAGTGGTAACCCACGAGACCGTCTGTCCCCCCTCTCACTTACTCCCCCCTCATCCTGCTGACCTATTTCAACAAATGAAAAAATATATAAATATATATTATAATATAAGAATATATTACATCCTTGCCGTACTGTTATTAACCTTTACTTTGATTGAATTAAGTATCAACGCGTGTTTTGTATAGTGTCAATTTGTTGCAAATATTTTATGAATCTTGTTATAAAATAAAAAGAAATTGAAATAAAGAAAATATTAAATCATATATTTAATCATAATCGTATGGTTTTAAATATAAAAAAAGCCAAAAAAATGAATGCAATTTAGCTGATCTAAGTCGAATAGAATATAAAGTCTACTATTTCACAGAATTTGTAATCCTTCCTAAGTACTTTAACTCAAGAGGGGTGGATGGCTGAGTCAACCTCAGAGAGTGAGATGCCAGGTTTTGAACCCTCAGTCCCAGACTTGAAATAATGTGACATTTACCGCTAAGCCATCAAGTTATACGAAAAGAATCGTCATTGATAATTGTACAATAATATCAAAGAGGCAGTAAATGTCAGAAATATTGTAAAAAAGGAGACTCTATGTCTTTATCATTCATTTTATTTGTGTATATCAGTGAATCATTGATTATAATTTGAGATTAAATGATTATATATTAAAATGATAGATAATTATGAAATAGTTCTCACTCGCAGCTGAAGAAGAAGATACAAAACTTTCGTACAGTCCACTATGCCTAGTTTTTGATCTCTTCAAAATTATCAAAATAAAACTAATATAAAAATCTGCCACAGCACAAATTTAACAAATTGTTTTCTCGTTAAAAAGTACATTCTCAGGTTCACTAATAACAATAATAAGCAAGTACAAATTCAAGCAACAAAGGGAAAAAATAAAAAAAGAAAATACTTTCGTACTTAAAAAATGACTACAAATTAATAAAGAATTGATAGAATAGTTTGTATATTACTAATCCCAAAGTATACAAGTTTGGAAATAAACAGCAAAAAAACAATAAATATCAAAAAATTATTTAAAGGGCTATTACTATCAAAATCAGTCAAAAGTTAAGTGATAAAGCGCCGGAATCCGAACCAACTGATCGTAGATTGTAGTCCCATGGCTCTCATTTCACTCACTTATTGCACCCTTGAACGAAACGCTATATTCCACAGTTATAAGCCTGAGACTTTGTTCAAAAATCAAGTCGTTAAATTATCGTAACTTTTTAACTGTTCACGGAATGAAGTTAATGAGTGAATATAAAACTACCTGACTACTACTGCTTCCCTCCATGTGATCATCGTCTCTATCATGGCCCGGAGAAAAAGGATGAAAACTCACAGCACTTTTAGTTTCAGCTTCCTAAAAAAAGAATAATAAACAAGAATTAATCTGCAAAAATAAGAAATATTTCCATTTTATCTTTCCTTTTAAATCGATTGAGCAAAAAATTTCTATAAAGTTAAAATTGACAGCAGATAGTTCAATTTGTGAGCTGAATAAGAATATGTTTAGAAAGTTTTTATTAAAAATTCACAAGATACTAACCCTTTGACGTTTTCGTTTGAATGTCTGCTGTTCCTTTTTATCAATGCCAACTTTAATTGCCTAAAATGTTGAAACAGTATTATTCACAAGCATATATATAATTACCAAACATAAACTTGTCAATAGATTTGTAATCATTGACAAAAGAATATGAAACAAGATATTGATTAAAATTTCAGCCATTCCGTTAAGCATTATGTTCAGAATAGCTGGCTTAAGTCAATCAAGATTCATCCTTGCTGGCTTAAAGTCATACAAAATAAGCTATCTGGCAATCCTTGCAGTCTATATAAAAACCAACTTCTTCGTGACAAAGAATGTCTTGAAATCCCTTTCATTAAAAACACTGTTCACAAAAAAATTGTCTACACCTCTAGCTACCTAGCTACAGCACTGGACTCAGAATAATTGTTAAGCTATTCTTAACCGGCTTGCAATATTTCATCATCTCGATTCAATATTTGACAAAGATTTTAATTCTAAAACTTTGACATCATTCCCAAACAGTAATCAATTACTCAATTATATGATGCAAATTATTATAAATAACTACGTTTTAAAGACTCAACTCTGCATTTCTTAAATCAATCGCAATATCAGAATTACAAAAAAATTGTATAAGATTCTCATTACCCCCAGTTTAAGAAGTTTCTTTGCTTGCTCGGTAGCATCAGCAGCTGCCTCCGGAGCTGAAAATATTCCGCAATTGTTTTCAATTATATATTCTAATAAACGAAACGCTGGCCTCAATTTTGTTTGAATTCGATCCGCATTTTAACGGGTACATTAAATATTCGATTAAGTACAATTTCATTGTTTAATATAGGACTTTATGTATTTATTATAAACTTATTGCGTTCTATCAATTGATGCAAAATCAATCAACAACTTGTTATGATTCTGATATGATGAATATTAGACAAAATATTTAATTAACATAAGATAAAGGTAATCTACACGCATCGAGCAATGATGATGATGATTGAAAACGCACGCCTTTTAACAGCTTCACTAACGCTTTCTTGTTTCTCAATCTTTGGTGCTTTAGACGCACTAACTGCTTTTTTCTAAAAAAAAAATTAAATAAAAATATATCATCGATAAAATGTAAGAAATTAACATTCTATCGCATTTATATGTCGAAGGTTTGTCATTCTCACAATTTGATAAAATAATCATAATTTATAGGCTGTTTATCAATGATGAAAACTTTATAGAAATTGAAATTTTAACAGTCTTCATCAACTGATATAATTAGAGAGTCAAGACCCGTTAAAGAAGTGGTATGGCTCTGGATTCGAAATCGATAGGTCCAGTTTAGCTCGGTTAGCTCACCATTTCTCTAACTTGCTGCACCCTTTAGTAAGGCGCTTAAATTGACAGCTACGTCTTCGACATCGTTAATACGGTAATCCAGACGTTAAACGTAACCTTAACCTTAGAGAGAAACTTATGGAAGTTTAAACCTGTGGAAGTTTGAGCTCAGTTAACTGCGCAAGCAAATACAAGATGAATGCAGTAACATAAATCACTCTAAAAATAATGTTTCCGCGATGCAAAGTGCCTACCTTCTTTTTTAATTTTGCATATTTCTGCATAAGCAACTCTTCTTCTTCAGTCAGCTGAGACGGAAAATGAACGTTGACCATCGCAGCATTCAGAATTCTTCTCTATCTACAAATTAAACCCTAACATTAAATTTTAAATAATTGCATTACTGGTAAAAAATACTCTCATCATGTTAACAGAATTCAAATTAACAGCAATAATAATTTTCCATTTGAAAATTATCTATTACCGATGTTAAAATTTAACATTATATATTAATAATAAATAAATAAAGAAATTTATTAATAAATAAATAAATAATAATATTATTATTATTTATATCAGCGTATGATTACATATTATTAATATTAAACAGTAAATATATTACGTTTGAAACTTTTTATTAATATGTATTATTTATGTTTTTTGTATAAGTTTCTATTTTGCTTTTGTATATAACGCGATAAAGATAAATCTAAAAATATTGACATTTATGATTATTTACATTCATAAACTGGCGTTTATTGTTGTGATTGTTTTCGTCTCATGGATATAATTTCTAACAAAAATTGTCTCAAAACTCAATTTTTAATAATCCCTTTTAAATTAAGTTTAATATTGGTCCTTATAAACAATACACCAACACCAAATCTATATATTCAGTTATTGGTATTAGTTACTGGTATAATACCAGCAGTGCTGAAATTGATAAATATTGAAGTGGGGAGGGGGGGGTGGTCAAGTATG
>JAQIXG010005170.1:0-11801 GCA_034700105.1 Oconnorella tubifera | reverse complement strand
CATATATTTAAAAGAAGACATTTATAATTTTCGTATTGTAAATTTAGTAACCTGATGCTGGCGCAGAAGATAATACAGTAACTGTTGATTCTTTATCAATTCCTTCATTTGTTATTACTTCTAAAAACAATGCAATAGATAAGTAAAATATACAATAAGTAAACAATAAATACTGTATACAATAACTAATAAGATACTATACAACAAGTATATAGTACATATCTAATTATAATATACGCTACAGTAAATTTACAGTAATCACAAAACTCGCAGTATCAATTATCACAGAGATAAAATTACTTCATAGTATCCTAATGTATACTGTAAAACATTTCAATGTGATAAAAGCAAAAATCAGTTCTTTAATCATCGAAAAAAAGAAAGAAACATTTTTCAAGGAGCTTTAATTATATAAAATGTACTGATATAAAATATAGACAAAAAACAAACCGAATGCTGATGTTGTAGTAATCGCTTCCTTTTGACTAACTTGTTCACTGCTTGTTTCTTACGAAAATAAACCAAAGTGGTTTATTACATACATTTTTTAAAATAAACTTTTAACTAGAGTAAAAATCAGTAATCTGGAATACTCAATAGTTCAACAAATAAACAATAAAAAATATAGAAAATATAAGTAATATAGATGTAATATAAATGTTCCATTATTTATAGCAACATTCGTATGCAATGCGAATTAAAATACAACCTTTCTTAGTTAAAATATATATCATGAATTTTAACAATAGTTTTATAGGTATCACAATTTACAATTAAAATGCTGCAAAGATGTTTTATTTTATAGTAAAACTAACCAGTGATGGAAGATGTTGCTGTTGAAATTGTTTGCAAAACTATTTCACTGCTGCCCTCTTCTGTATATATGTAAAGCAGAAATATTGTTATATTAAATTGCAGTATATTATAAAAAACATTTAGTTGTTGTAATATAATATTTGTGATCTCATTATGATTTGTGATAGAGATATAATTTTTTATATCTAGATTATAGTAAACATATAAAACATTAAATGATCGTAGTGTTAACTTAAAATATTACATTACTATGCACAGGGCGTGCTTTAGCACTAGGCATACTAGGCATTTGCCTAGGGCCGCCAAATTTAGGCACATTTGAGGGGGCCGCCAAGTATGAAAAAATGGAGAAAAAAACTTTAAAATCAAAAGTTATTCAAAGTATTTTAAACATAAAATTTGAAACTTCGGTTTCTCACCGTTTCTTCAAATGGCAAAGAATGTTAACGTTAACGATTATGAGCAACAATCCATTATGGAAATCGATAGCGACATTGAGGAACTGAATTTGTTTACTGAACTTCAAATGTTAACACTTAAGTGCTCTACCAGAAGAAGGATCTCCACTTGATGTGTTAAATACATATATACACACCGATTACAAGAGGTCTTTCCAAATGTTATAACTGCATTACGCATTGTATTAACAATACGTGTAACAGTTGCCTCAGCAGAACACAGTTTTTCCAAATTAAAGCTAATTAAAACGTATTTGCGTTCGACGATGACACAAGAAAAACTAATTGATCTCGCTCTGATTTCCATTGAAAACGATATATCATCATCGCTGGACTATGCAAGAATAAGTGACGAGTTTGCCAATATTAAATGTAGAAAAATTGTCTTATAAAAACAAACACAGTATCTACAATCTATTTGTAGTTAAGTAAGTTACATAACATGATTTAGCAATTAACATCCAGTTACATCCTTTCATTAATAATTTGTCATTTTAAGAATTGTAATTGATTTTTCATTTTATTTTTTTATTTTTTATTTTTTTGTCAAGATGTTAGTACTAGAACTAGAATTTAAAGTTTTCAACACAATAAAATAAAATACCTATAACCCAGACAAAGGGGCCGCCGATTTTAATTTTGCCTAGGGCCGCCAGATGTCTAACGCCGGCCCTGACTATGCATATTATGTTTTATATTAGATTAAAGGTTTTAGAAAGAATAGATCTATAACCTGTCGATTCGGTTGCGGCAGAAATTACTTTAGTTATCGTCTTTGTTACAGTTTCTTCTTCTTCTTCACTTTCTTCTTCTGATAATAAATCATAAAAATTAATTTTACTTTTACAATATATTCACTGAGAAACAGTAGTATTCAAAAATAAATATAACTCAAAGAAAAATTAATAAATAATACTCATGAAATCCATGAACATGTATCAATAGTATAGCAATTGTACAATAATATTTTAAAGTAAGTTTCTTATAACAAGTAAAACTATGTTTTCATAAATGAAAATATTATTATTCTGCACTCAAGTAGTCTGACGTAGACTATCTAATTTTAAACTAGCAACTAAATTACCACATAAATATAGTATAAAAGTGTGGCAGTCTCATTCAATTACTGGAAATATATTTGATAAAGTATACGGGTTCTAGGACGATTCATCAAAAGACGATTCGTCAACGGACTTTTCATCAACTATCTTTATAATGGATGATTCTTATAACCCCTAACCCTAGCCCTAACAATAACCCTAACTCTAACCCGAACCTTAACCTAAACCCAAATCTTAAAAATAACCCTAACACTAGCCCTAAACCTAACGAATATTCATGACAAACAGTCCGTTGACAAATCGTTCTTTGACGAAACGTCCTCGTGCCAAGTATAAGGGTATGGCAATCTCATTTAATTACTGATAATAAAATGTTAATATTTTTTGTAATGTGATAACTATAATATACCAGACTCCGAAGCTGAAGGCGATTCAGCTGGTGCAGCTACCACAGCTGCTGGAGATTCGGTCACAGCTGCTGGTGTAGCTGTGATAGCTGCAGGAGATTCTGTGATAACTGCTGGAGATTCTGAGACAGCTGCGGGTGTAGCTGTGATAGCTGCTGGCGATTCTGTGACAGCTGCTGTTGTAGCTGTGATAGCTGTTGGAGATTCTGAGAAAGCTGCTGAATCTGTTTTTGTTTCTGATAGAGCTTGAGCGCTTGTATCAGAGACTATAATAATACATAACTAGCTATGATATTTACATATCAAATTGCATTTAAATAAGGACTTTAATTAATAAAGCATAATAAGCTGTATGTTAATTCTATAGCATATAATACATCAAGCGCTATAATCATTGAATTATATTTTCTTCACAAGCATTAAAACTTCAATTGCTTCAAAACTCTACAATCTTTAAACAAATAAATGGTATTACATAAAAACTACGTCAAATTCTGTAATATACCATGGACTTTGAAGCAAAAACATCGACAGCTTTTGACATTGATTGCATAATATGTATATTTTTATTGCTTTATTTGATTGTTGCAATAAATGATTTAGAAACTGAAGGATTATTGAAATTATTTTCACTAAGTAAGATCATCAAGAATACTATCTTACTAGCAAATTTTAACACAAAGCTTAGCAAGTAATTTACTAACAAAATAACAATATTAAATTGTCAGTCAAAAATAAGGTTAAGGTTACGTTTTACGTCTGGATTACCGTATTAACGATGTCGAAGACATAGCTGTCTATTTAAGCACCTTACTAAAAGGTGCAGCTCGTTTGAGAAATAGTGAGTTAACCGGGATTCGAACCTGGACTATGGGTTTCGAATCCAACGCTCTAACCACTTTTCTAACGGGCCTTGACGAATGATAAAATGATATAATTGTTAAACTTTAGATTATAAAATTATACAGCAACAACCTGACTCTGTAACAGCTGAAACTTCCACTATACTTTCTTTTGTTTCTACTTTTACTTCAGAAGCAGCTTGAAAATATACGTAAAGAAAATAGATATAAGTTATGAGAATTAATTACCTTGCAATTGTTTATTTTAAAAATAAACAGTTAAACGATAAATAATAAAACAAAATCAAGCAATCATTATATTTGTACTGTATATTTTAAATAAGAATTAATTATATAACAATGATTCAAACTACTATAGTTTATTTAAAAATAAATATATATAAAATACACAAAAGGATGAAAACATATGATAAAAATAAAATAAAAAACACTTTAAATCATAGTTTAAACAAGTTTTTGAAGTAAAACTTTAATTGACAGAAGTTACAATTACTGAAATTAAAACCTAATAAAAATATTTGAAAAATTAACTTATGAAAACCTGATTCAAGGTTTGTTTCAATTTTGACGATTTGTTCCGTAACAATAACTTCTTCTTCTTCAGATTCTTCAGATTCTGAAAGTTAAAATTGACACTAAATACTAGCAACAGACCATAATTATATAACACATGAAATAATATATGAAAACAAATTAAAGGCAGCTGAAATTAAAATAGAAATTCACGTTAGTTTACTATAATACTGCATAAGATATTGTCTAACTTAAGCAGTAGCCTATAATTATTGTATACTTGAATACAAGCTTGAATTAATGTACATTATATAGCATATAACAACTGTTACAAATCTGCATCAATTCAAAAGTTACAGAAGTTGTATAAATTATAAAATCAGTGATTTTTGGTGCAATTTGTGAAACAATAAAACAAACCAGATTCGACTGTTGTAGAAGTTGAAATGACACCTTTTTTAACAACTTTTTCTGAAATTTCATCGCCAGTTTCTAAAAAGTTTTATTAACAAAGATCTTATTAATAAATATCATCTAAAATGATATCTATTGAGTATATTAAAACGCATTGTTTGCTTCAATAAAGAAACTATTAACAACTTGATTTGCTTTAAGTTTTTTAATTGTATTACTGAAGTAATAACTTTGATTAAAAACAATCAATTTATATTACATTTTGTATAAATACTAACTGAATTAAATGATAAAACAATAAAAAATAGTTTTAAAAACAATCTAGTAACATAATAACTTTAAAAAGAATATACCAGTAGTTTCTGTAGAGCCTTTAGTGATGATTCTCTTGATTATAATCTCACTGTCATCTCCAGCTGCTATGAACACAAATGCATAATTATTATAATGTTTAATTCGAGTTAAAAACTGATCATTTTAAATGCTAGTTATATAACTAATGTAAGTCTGAAATGACATAATTAAGTTATATGTTGAAAATGCAAGAGTATATTTTCAATTAGTAAAGCTTCACATGGTAAAATCTCGTGCAAAAAGTAAAATTTTACTGCAAAAAAAGAATAAATCTACACCAAATATATAAATTGTTACTAAATCATAAGATATTTAAGTTCCTTGAAGCAAATAATTTAACTATTGATTTAATATCAATCAATGCTTTCTAATTATAATCGCAATGTATAGAAATTATAAATTATTCAACTAAATCCAACAGAAAGAGATTGCTGCAAAACATGAATGTTTCATATCATATTAATAATAGTCAATCACATATATTTTTAAAAAGGCCAGATTAAACACATTTTTATATAAAGTTTAAGCTAAATGGTGACATTTTAAAATGAAACTGAAAATTTACTATAAAAAGAATAAACTCCAACCTCTGACAAGCAATGTAGCAGTGCATCTGCTTTCACCAAAATCATTCGAAGCTTTCACTGTGTATTTACCATCGTCAGTTGATTCTATGTTTGAAATTGTTAAAGTATGTTTTCCATCATCAGATGAAGTGATTTTAATGCGATCTCCATTTGATAAAACAACATCACCTTTGCACCTTAAACAAACATGTATTTTACATTGTTTCTTAAACATAAAGTGTTCAAAATAATAGAAATTCTTAATTTATTAAAAGGACTAAATCTTGCTAAAGTTTTAGATTTCTAAGATGTTCAATTGTACATTTTCAAGCAAATATACAATAAAATACACTAAAAAATGCAAATAAACTATAAAAATATATGTTAAACTATGTATACATATTGACAATCTATATGTAATCTGTATTTATATTTATATATCTGTTGAGAGTAATGAATTTCAGAATGACTAACCATTCTATCTTAGGAGAGGGTTCACCGTTTACAATGCATTCAAATGTAACACTACTTGCAATCTTAACAGCTTCACTTTGTATATACTGGTCAAAATGTGGACCCGAGCCTAAAATATACATGCAAAAATTAACATTATTGTCAAAATGAAAGTCAAATTAATAATATACAATTTATAAACAGTGAAAGTCCAGAAAAGCTTACATTAAAAATCGCAGAATTAACTTTATAAGCAGTATTTAAATATATATAAATCATGAGCAATAATTATAGATGACAAACTTAGATAGGAGTTTGTTATTTTCTGGTTAAATTTCTTTATTTCTTGTATATTTTGTGTGAAATAATGCTATAACAAGAAAACTATTAGTACAACTGTAATGTGAGAAAAACAATAAAGAAGTGATTACAACAATAGTAACATATTATATACAAGGTTGACTATTTAAACTTGTATGAATTTATTGATGATAATGATAAAATTGATGATTATTATAATGATGATGGATTTTATTATTTCACACCAGTCACTTCTTTTGAGCTTTTTGTAACTGTACGTTTGATAATAATTTCAGCATCATCGCCCGCATCTAATCATAAATTAAAATAAAGCGATTATCATTTAAAAATTAAAAAAATCTATGTAGTTTTAAGTAACAATTAATAAACATTAGTAAAACAACTCAAATACAGTAAATTTAAAAAAAAATTACGTTAAAAAGTTGTAAATAATTGGAAAAATTATATAACTGAGCAATTTATTCAGCAATATAATTAAGATCTTTAACTAACATAAATAAACTAATGTGAATAAATTGTTAAGTATAAAATTAACTAACAAATTAAGATAACAGATATGATAGTCATATAAAAATGAATTATTTAATTTTTAAAAAACTCCAATGTTTATTTACAACAATAAATCATAACTATATATAAAACATTTAATCTTTAGCAAACGTCAACGTTTTTTTATTTTACATGTGTTATAAATAAAAATATTAGATATTTTTATTTATAACACAGTTTAATTAAAATTTTAAACAAGATTTTTCATAATATAAACTGTACATACCTCTGACAAGCAATGTAGCTGTGCATCGACTTTCACCAAAATCATTCGACGCTTTCACCGTGTATTTACCATCGTCTGTTTTTTCAATGTTTGAAATTGTAAATGAAAATTTTCCACCTTCAGTCGATGAAATTTTAAATCTGTCTCCGTTTGTTAAAACTGTATCACCCTTGGTCCTAAAAGAAAATATTCATAAAGTTATTTCAATAAAATAAGTTTTCCTTATTTATTCTATATTCGTACATAAAATGCTAAAAATGCCAGTAAAAATATGATACAAAAAAATACGTTTTATTTCAAAACTATGGCTTGATTGTGTTTAATTACAACTGTAAATGTAAAACCTTAAATGAAATAATCATGATTTCTGAATTTAGAAATACATTTATGAGATAAATATGAATATAAATATTTTATATTCATACTGATCAATTATAATTATGATTTAAATCACGAATATAATATAGATATTTAGTATCTAATATCTATATTAATATCTATATCTAATCTTGCATATATTTGCAGCAATTCCAAAAATAAACTCAGAATCTCTAAATATATTATTCAGATTTGAAACTATTATTATATCTTACTCAAACGATGCCGTTTAGGTTCCATATAAAACATTTTATTTGGGGTTTAATTAAACAACTAACCAATCAATCTTAGGTAACGGTTCCCCAGTAACAATGCATTCAAATGTAACGCTAGTTCCAATCTTACCCACTTCACTTTGTATATACTGATCAAAATGAGGTGCAGTGCCTGTAGAAAATCAACAAAAAACAGTAAAAATCTGTAAAAATAAGTTATTGCAATAAATATACTAAGCATGAAAACATAAAGACGTTAAATGCATTGTAAAGAATTCGAAGTTAAAATCATCGAATGCTAAAAAAAACTCATCGTCTTAGTAGTACTCGTCTTAGTAGTACTTATTAACAAACTAAAATCAGATCAGTAGTGTGTATAAATAACAAATTTCACTTATTAAAAAAAGGTGTAACTTTCAGGAAAGTTTAAAAAATGAAATAAATAAAGTTTGTTCAAGCAACCTGTTGGTTCTGTTGCACTTTTGACAACAGTTCTTTTGATGATAATTTCATCATCATCTCCTTCTTCTGTAAAAAACAACATCATCATATTAACTAATAATTATTATTTATAGAAAAGCAATATTCAGTCAAATTTAAAGTTTAATGTAATGAATGCAGTAAAGTTAATAATTTATCAATAAATTTTTGTCCGCTTTTTCAACATGATGCAAAAGAATTTAATAAATTAAAATCATCTGATCTAAACTTTCACTTTTTAAAGTTGTAAAACAAATTGTAATAAAAATTCAACTTAAATTCACACAATGAATAAAACATTAACTTATTGCATGCAGTAATTTTTACTGTGTTTTTGAAACTTGATGAGCCATAGTAATGTTTAATTTAATTTTTGATTTTAAGATTTTAAATTTGTTTTCTTGATTTAAATCTATATTCTACTTATTGTAAGAACATACAATAATGTAAAGTGTTATATTATTAAACAATTAAAATGATTCAATATATTTTAACTATGATTTTTACTAAATAAACCAGTAGCTTATACCTCTAACAAGCAACGTAGCGGTGCATCTACTTTCACCAAAATCATTCGACGCTTTCACCGTGTATTTACCATCATCTGTTGATGCTATGTTTGAAATAGTCAAAGAGAATTTGCCAGCATCAGAAACGAGCTTAAATTTGTCTGAATTTGTCAATTGAACGTCCCCTTTGTACCTTGAAACAAACAAGCCATTGCAGATAGACAGTTGAAGATATTATACTACAACATTTCATTTTTTAAATGGCAAATACAAATAAATAAAATAAATAAATTAAAATAAATTAAAATTACATATTTCAACATCGGCCGATTTTGTGAATCATTGAATTTGAAACTTTTTATTACATTTTTGTCCACATTTTACAAGCATACAATTCATTCTAGTTAACAAATTTGGTAGAAACTGCATCAATTGATCACTTACTGTATTATATATTTTAAATAATATGTATATAACACTTAAACAAAATAATATTTAAAATTAAATTCATTTAAAAGTTAAAATGCACTTGAAAATCAAAATGCAGCGAGAAACTTGATCTGTTTTAGCAATAAGGCCGTTTAATATAATACACATATAATACACATATAATGTTATTGGATAAACCAAAAATATTACTTTTTTATTTAATACACATTTGCAAGTAATGATGACTAGCTAATTTATTTAATTTATTCGTATTCAATCATTTTATTTGTAATAAATTATAACTATTTATTTGAAATAAATAACTATTCTACATTTAAATAAATAACTGTCCTACCATTCTACAGTGGGTACAGGCTCCCCATTCACTATACACTGAAAAGTGCTCGATGAACCGATTGTAACAACTTCGCTTTTAATATATTCATCAAAATGTGGCTCGGTTCCTGTAAGCAAAAACTTTTCTTAAAAAAAACCGAAACAAAACTCATAGAATTAAACAGCTAAAAATCTTTGCTCTAACTTTCAAAATAAACGTAAAAAATGATAAATTATGACATATAATTCTATTTTCTTAAACATAAATGTATTGTTTTGATAAAATAGAATTTCTAACCTGATTCTTGAGCAGCTTTAGACACCACAGTTCTTCTTATAGTTTTCTTTACAACTTTTCCCCCATCATCATTTTCCACTTCCGTAACTTTTGATGTAACTTTTCCATCAGTCACTTCTGTCAGTGACGCAGTTTTCGCGTCACTTTCTGTCACTGAAGCTTTTCCCTCGACTACCGTAACTTTCTTTGTAACTATTTCTTCTTCTTCTTCTTCTGATTCTGTTTCTTCTTCCGAACTTTCAGTTTCTTTTTCGATAATTTCTTTCGATTGAATCTTCGCTTGGCTTTCAACCACAGTCACTTTGTTTTCAACTAAAGAAATTTCAGAAATTTCTTCTGATTTAATTTCAGTATTAAATGTCACTGATTCATTAATTTCTTGCTTCTTAGTTACAGCCACTGTTCCTAATTTTGTTTCAATTTCCGAAATAGGTTGTGTTTCTACTGTGACTTTTTGAACTGCTTCATCTACATTTTTAGCTGTGCTTTCAGTAACAGTATTTAATTCAATTTTTTCTACAGTAACATTTTCAATTTTGCGAGAATCCCCAATTTCAACTGTGCTTTCCAATTTTTCGGATTCAACTATTTTTTCTGAAACTTCAGACGCATTAATTTCAGCAGCGTTTTCTTTTACATCAACCTTTTTTATTTCTTTTTTTGTTTCAATTTCTTCCTCCAATGATTCTTCTTCCGATTCTTCTTCTGAACTTGCAATTTCTTTCAATTCAACTTTTGTTTCTTTTATTTCTGGTTTCTTCGTCGTAGTTTTTTCTGCTGTTTCGTCTTTTTCTGATTTCACAACAGCTCCGTCTACCGATTCAGTAATAGATTTTTCCACGATATTAACAGTAGATTTTTCACCAACTTCTTGCGTGACTGAAGTTTTACTGACAAATGATGTAATTTCTTCTGCAAGGGCTGATTCTTCGACTACCGCAGTAACTTTAGCTGTTATAACATTCTCAGTTATTTCTTTTACATCTGCAACATTTTTAATAACATCAATTTTTCCCGCTTTTTCTGCTTCATTAACATCAATCTTTTTAGCAGTTTCATTCAATGGTTCAACTTTCTGTCCAATTTTATTGTCTTTTTCGGCTTTTTCTTCTTTTTTCTCAACTTTCAGGCCAGTTTTCTTTTCTACTTCAGATTCAGATTCAGTTTCTTCTTCCGATTCGATTTCTTCCGTTTCAGAACTTTCTAGATCTTTAATAGTAACTTTTGTTTTATCTAGTTCAGATTTAACTGGTAAAATCTTAATTTCCTCTAAAACCGGCTCTTTTTCTAAAATCTTTACATCTTCGGGTGCTTTTTCAACTTCATTAGATACTTCCGGAACTTTAGCTTGATCCAAAACTGCCACTACTTTTGTTGGCACACCCAAATCTTCATCAACTTCTTTAATAGAAACAGCTTCATTAATCGTTTCCTTTATTTCCGTTGCAGAAACGTTCACTGTTTCACTAATTACTTCTTCAGATTTTTTCGTTTCTTCAGAAATGTTTACTTTTTTATTTTCAGAAATTTTAACTGATTCAACAATCTCATCGCTTGTTTTTACTTCTTTAACAATACTTCCCTTCTCTAAACTTGCTTCTCTCAGTAATGAATCAAACTTTTTCATTTCTTCAGAAATCATCGCTTCTTTTGATCGAATGATAATCGGTTCAATTTTCTCTTGAACAAATGCTTTATTTTCAGAAACAGAAACTTTCGTTTCTTCGCGTTTCTCTTTTTCCCCTTCTTCGGTTTCTTCATCAGTTTCTTCTTCTGTTTCTTCTTCTTCTTCAGATTCAGAAGTAACTGCAAAATCTTCGACTCCTTTCTCCGTAGTTGGACGTAGAATAAGTTTTATATCAGAATTGGGATCCGTTATTTCGGGTCCAAAATTAATTTTGGGCTTGGGTTTAATCTGGCATTCAATCAAAGGTTGAATAACTGCTTTTTCATTTTCTATAGAGTCTTCTTTTTTGGGTTTTTTCGTTTTGTCTGTTGGTTCACTAGTTTCTTTATCGTTCACTATTTTTTCTTCATGTTTAGCTTCGATATCAGCTTTCACGTTTTCTTTTATAATAACATTTTCTTTCTCAACGTTTTCTTCTGGTACAACTACATTTTCTTTCTCAACTTTTTCTTCTGGTACAACTACATT
>JAQIXG010005169.1:0-11802 GCA_034700105.1 Oconnorella tubifera | reverse complement strand
ATGGAATTGTATCTGTTTTTATTCTCACAGTTATTTGTCAGTTATTGCTGTATACATCTGATAATTATTTGAATGATGTTCAAACTAACTTTGAATATATTATTTATTGCTTTTTTAAATATGTGACATTGCTCATGCTGCATTTTGACATGCATGTCTGTCTCTAAATGTTTGTATTAAAATTAGTGTGTTTGAAATTGGTTTTGAAATTAGTAATTATGCTTTCTTCTTGCAATGGCTAAAAATCGCCAGTATTCAATTAAATGAATTATTTAAACAGATTATCTCACGGGGACGCTCAATATTTATCGGCAGAATGTCATTTATTACCAAACGATCTACGCATTCACTTTGCCAAGCGGAGAGCAAACATATACGCATATCATATGATGCAGGTGATCAATAACATTATGACAGCTCTATTAAACCATTTGTTAAAAACTTATTTGTAGACCTGCTGTGCTATATATTTAAATTTCACGAAATCACTTAAAAATGGAATATGCATTCTGGATATCTAATATTGTGCACATTAACGTTTTTTTTGACCTTTTAGATGTCCTTTGACAAATGCCAATCCCCAAACTTAAACTTTGAAGTTATAATTAACCTAAGCCTTTTAAATTACAAAGATATTACATAAAATTTAAATACGTTTGTTGTTAGAAGTTAAGTTTAATTTTGATACTATTCTATTGTATTTAGGTAGTACCAGCGGGCGCTAAAGTTTTACTTATTTACGCATCTTTTGATGAACTAACTTTGATTCGCACTAGCCTGGTGATGCGTTGTACTCGCAGACGAGGAAGCTATGATTCACTGATTGAATAAAGTTTTCATTAAAAATCGAATTTGTAGTTTCTGTTACGGATTAAAAAGCTGTGAAATTTCAATAAATAAAGTTATTATTTAATAATTATTTATTGTAATTATTTTTAAATATTTTCAATTATTTTCGATAATTATTTTCAATTATTATCGTATTAATTTTTGAATGTTATGCAGTATTATTTGTCCTAGTATTGGGAGATGTGTATTTCATATATGGTTATAACATACCCATCTTGCTAAAAGATGTGTACGAGATAATTCATAAAAAATATCCAGATATGGAACTTAAATAATCACGATTGCTACAAGATATATTGTATACTGATACTAACCCTTTTTTCCATAATTAAATCAAGAAGATGTCCATTTAATGTTATAATATTCAGTCATATGGAAGTCCAAAATTCGAATATAATCTTACATCAATAATGAATAATACATTGCAATAACTCCATAATTATAAATTATTTGTTATTAAAATTTATAATTATACCATTATTCAAATTGTTGAATGTATTCTATAAAAATCTTTTAATTATATACCAGTTCAATTTTTCTGAATAATAATTGAATTAAAGAATTCTATATATACAAATACTGAAGTCCAATGCTTATGTTCAATGTTTTATAAATTAAAACTATGAGATTCCAGTTCGCTGTAAATATGACTAATGACAAAGTAATAGAAATTTGAACTGGAAGAAACATTGTGATGTAGATCAAACTCCAGCTAATAAGTATGCTCCAATCACAGTTCTAATTACAGATTGCAAGTGTTGTTTTTTTCTCAACACTACATTTTTCTTCCTATTTAAATTGAATATCACAACGATAACAATAGAATAAATTTTAAGTTTTAATTATTAACCTATGACTGGTACAACGAAGGCATAACAATGATGATTATAAACAAATGCTTGAAGTGTTATTACAAAAATAATGTTGTAATTTAGTAGATCGAATCGGTACTTAATAAGACAATAATAAATTCATAAAATTTCAAATCGAATATAGAATCGTTTCATATTTAGTACATAGATACACACTGGGGCATGCATTTTTGTATATTTTATTATTCGATTTAATAATATTACTTTGTTTCTATTATACGCCTTTTATTAGGTTTACATACTGCATTAAAACACTGATGAATATTTGTATCTTCTCTAATACTGTTAACCATTCGCAACGCAGTTAATAAATAAACCCATATACCATACTGCAATAAATATACTGTCTCATAAATATACAGTGTTAATAGATTAGACCAATAAATAGAACACAAATATTGCAAAGAATTTTTCTTACAAAGCAACTTTGTTATTTAGACTATAGTTCAGAATGGTATAAAGACATATAGTTATTATTTTAAATCAATATTAGATTTTTTCTTAACTTTTCAAATATGAATTATGAGATATTATCTTATTATACAATTCTATGATTAACCTACATCTGTAAAACTGAACACCTGATTTTCTTTAACGCTTTTCAAATAAGCTTTTAAAATAAAAGGTCGAATAATAATGAAACCAGTAGTAATTAGACTAATCTAACCCTCATGAGTAATTACAGCATGTCTAGTCAACATTTTTGGTAAAATATTAGCCTGAAATTCAATTGCAAATAGTGACAATATAGGTTACATATATTATTTGAAAATATTGTTCTTGAAACAAAATATACATACAAGCAACTTACAAATAGATTCTATATGGATGGCATTAGAACATTAGCAAAAAGTAATTATATGACTAGCGCATCGGTTAGCCAATAAAAGCAAGTTAAAGCAATGGTTAGCGAGAGTATAACACAATCAGCAAAAATTAAATATTTAAAGTTAAAGGTCATTTAATACATTTGGTAATAATTTCAAATTTAAATGAAAATTTAATTCATAATTCGTCTACTGATAAATACAATTTCTCCGCAATAGTAAACCTCAAAGTTGTGACCACATTCTGTAAATTAATTATATTTTGGATATCATCAGCCTTACCTATCGAAAAAATCACACTATCTCAAATTACTATTAATTATACAGAATTCAAAGTTGTAAAGCATATTAAATTTTTAAAAAAATAAATGAGAATACCTCATATCATAAGACAGATAAAATCAGGAATCGATTATTTCAATAATTATAATCATTAATTTTGAAATTAATTCTAAAAACTGGAAATTTAAAGTGCCTTAAAAAATCAAAACTAAGCATAATTAAGCATTTACTAATAACAAGTCATTAATATTAGTCAACAGCATTATGGTTAATGATTAATTAGAACTAATAAACATGGGCCTAATAGCTACAATGATATAACAATCATATTAGATTTCAATTGCCTAATTATAACAGGTTTAAAAACCTGTACATTGTCAATTCAATTTTTAACAATTACACAACTATTTTACACAACATAAAAACACTCAATATTTACATTCAATAAACTGATAAATATTAGATATGCACACTGCACACTCAATGCTGATTTGAATTAGAATCGAGCATTTGTTGTCAAAATTCACACTCTAATTGTACAAGTTATCATGATTAAAAGTTTTTTTATAAAAATGCGATTCGCAAACTCTTCACAGTTTAATATCCTGATTGTGAGCACTAGAACTACATGAACACTTTGAGTTTATGAAAATAATTACACCACACCAACTTAAAAACATACCAACTGTAATATCTTAAAATTAACACGATTTGCTACACTTGGAAAATGCCTAGAAAAAATCTCAAAAGCATTTATATCAAAATCGGCATTTTTGAACTTAGTCGATTTCGCATAAAGTAATTTTATGGATTAGATTCTTTATTTTTGTGATAATGTATAAATAATGAGTTTTTTTCATTAAGGCCATCATGTAAGCCACAGCATTTCTCAGTTGGTATAAAATTAGGAGATTATTATGGCAAAATTGGCCCCCATTCTAAGTTATTTATAGAGATTTGTCATTGGTGAGATATTTTATAAAAAAAACCTACACAATAATATATTGCAGTAAATAAATCGTGATAAAATTTCGAAATTAAATTTCATATATGGATGAAAATTACTACGTAATAACATAAAACAAATTAATAATTTAACACAAAGTCAATTTAAAAACATTAACCTCAGATAAAAATTAGAATTCAACATGTTCTTTTAAAATTAAACAGCGTTATAAATCTAAAATATATACGCAATGATATGACATTTATGTTGCTAAATAAAAACCTTAATAGCAATTTTTAACTTAATTTAAAACCAAAACCGACATAGAGATTAGAATCCAGATGATATAAGATTCCAAGTTCTGATATTCTAAATGCATTCATCGAGACCAAAACATAATTACGCGCATGCAAAAAATCTATCTACAGATGTATAGAAGTAATTCAATAAGCGGAAATGTGACTAAGAAGTAACTGTTCTCGCGTGTGTGCTTTGATCGTATGATTGTCATGATTTTTCTGAATGTAAGTTGAAAATAAGTCCAAAGTATCGGTGGCCATCCACTGATGTCGTAGGATGTCTTCTAAAGACGGACGATCTGAAGGATTGATGCTGAGACACCGTCGAATTAGATCTTTTAAAGCTGTAAAAGAACAGGAAATTAAAATATTAGAAAATCGTAAATCTTAGAAAACAAAAAAAAACAGTCATAAAGTATGCAATATGCTGTGTGGTCGATAAGCTTGATTGTAGCAATAATGAATGACATATTTACGAATATATATGCTATTATTATTCTACTGATTCAAGAAGACAGTTTTGTAATTATTACAATATGAATCATGACTACTAATTGTAACTAAAATTAAAGTGTACAATAGTAGAGAAAAAACAATTTGAAAATCAATAGAGTTAATAAAGATTATAATCAATAAAGTTAATAAACTAATAAAAAATCCTAATGTCTACAAAAAAGAAGAAATAAAAATATTAAATAGAAAAGAAATACATACGTTTTGACAAGTTATCAGGAAAGATTGGTTGAGCGCGAAGAATTTGATCGTCATGTTCAAAAGGGATATCACCGCAGACCATATCGTAAAGCAGTATACCGAGGGACCAGATCGTGGCAGGCTCTCCCTTATAGCGACCCGATCGAATCCATTCAGGGGGACTGTACACTCGTGTACCTACGAAACGGATTAAAAACACTTTATAGAAAAAGTGTCAAAAGTCTAAATACCCAATGGTTAATCAATATTATTTAATCATAATTAGAAACTTGGAAAAAAACTTTTACATATATGAAATATCTTGGTTTGATATTTTTAAGTTATTGTGTCGTTTCAATCGTATTGCTTTTTCTGTCACCATTTTTTTAAATATATACATTTGTAGAAAAATAAATACATTAACAAAGGACACTAACAAAGGACAAAGGAAAAATTACATTTGAACAGTCGTTTTTCAAAAGCAAATAAAGACTTATCATCTTTTGAACATTACGCATATAATCAAACAGGATATTAACCTTCAAATTACATCTATCAAAATTGAAGCTTTATAGCCGGAGAAAAGAGACATGATTTTTTTTTAAACTACGGTCTACGTTGTTAAAAATCTGCTTAGAATTTTTACAGCTAGTTAATTGACACTACATTTCTGTTAAAAATGTTATTTGGATTAGAATTTTACATAAATAAGACTACCAAGGAGATACGAAAACTTTTTTTTTAAATAGAATGATTAATTATTCATCATCTAGCAGGTTGAATCACAACCCGGTCGTCCATATCTAAGACACATGCAGCTATTCTAAAGCAGTATTTATTTGTTAGAAGCACGCACAGCTCAACCTTGACTGACTGACTGCGAGTCAAAATCAATACCTTCTTCAGTCAATCAAGACTTTACAAAAAATCCATGATTTCGAATAGCGAAGACGATTTCATTATTCAAGCAAAGGTTATTGATCCACAATCGATGCCTAGTCAATTTTTTCAATCCATTGCCTTTTGACTATATGAAAGCTTTATGCAATTGTTAAACTAAAAGTTATAAGAAAGTCAGACCGAAAGTATTGTCAAATTGTTAAGTTGGTTGACAGAAGTATTGAGACACTATAAAAACTTATTAAAAATTCTATAATTTAAAACTTATTTAAAAATGTATTATTTTAACTTTCCTGCTTCGTTCCTTCCTGTTTAAAACCTATCAACACTGATTCACAGGAAGCGGTGTTAATAGGTTTTGAACAGGAAGGAATAATGCAAGAAGGTTAAAACTAATCAATTCTTTACTTAGACCACTAATTTAAGAGTTTTGAACTAAAGTTCTAAAGTATAAATAAGGTAATAAGACCAAACAAGTTTTCTGAGGTTCAGTGGGTATTTTTCACCTACAATAATTTAAAATAGTGTCTTCACTTTGTTGTTCTGCACTATTTTAATTCTTATTTAGTTATGTTTATATTTGTTTGTTAAATATTTATTTTCCTTATAAATTTGGTGAAATTTCTCGATGTAAAAGTTATAATTTAAGGGTTTAATTAAGAATAAATTACTACACAATTTTAGAATTTCAATTAGTTCATATCCTTGAAAATTACTTCATTCAAGGTTTATTATTATCAAAAATGTGAAGAAAATTACTTTCTATATACATACTGTAGTCTGAGTAACATGAAATTACGATTAACATAGGAAACACATGTCGATCACATCTTTAATAGTACACGAATGAAATTATAAGACAAAAAACACTTAATTGTGAAGTTTTCTCTAGCATCTTCATTATCTATTTTGTTTTGGATTGAAGAAGCAAGACATAAATTTAAGAAAACTGCCCCAGTGAGTAATAAACAACGATAATTTTTACAAAAAATAAAGTACTGCTTTGTTTCATTAATGAAAACCCCCACAGAAGTAAATACTGCATAGAACTAAACAATAAGATCACTAGGTAACAAGCCGAATTCAATAAAAATTGCAAGAGAACCATTACATCGATTGAAGTATTGGTGTAATGATTGCAATATTAGCAAGTCCATACACGTCAATTTAACCAAACAATTAAAATAGGAACCAAGAACAGATTTAATAGACTCCTAATAAAACGTCTAAACAATAAAATTGTGACATTAGAAACATTTCTTTCACTCAGAAATCAAATCCTAAAAAAACAAGTTTTTGTTACATTAGGATCTCATAATTTCATTAATTTTACTTTTTATTAAAAAGTATCAACAAAGCCATATATTTAATATATATAGTAATAGTGCAAATCAAATTTCAAGCAATAAAACAACAAAAGAGGAGTATTATAAGTGCTTTAAAGTGCACCATTAATAAAAACCACATTTCACACTACAATTTGCCTGATATAAAACTATTTCCTTTAAGAATCTTTAAATATAGCTTTCAGGCTAGAATAAAATCACTGCATTTAAAGATTTATGTAGGTTAACAATACGAACAACTATAACAACTGAATTTTGGCCTCGAAAGATATCATATAATATGTGGTAACTCAAACTATAAAAGGATGTCCTTAATGTAAAGATTCAAACTTTAAAAGTACTGCGCAACTGCCATATTATATAGAATATAGACCCAACAGCTCGTCAAGCGTCATACGCACTGGCCTATCATTGGCCATGAATTTAAACAGTTATAAATTTAAATTGTTATTAATAAACATTTGGGCTACAAATGTTATTAAATGCATTTGGGCTATTTATCAACCAGCATTTTAATATATCATACTAAATCTTATTGACAGTATTATGCCCATGTTTTTGAACTGTATATAACATTTTAATATGCCGAGTGCCAGAGTATTAACAAAAATTCTTAGTGTTATTTTATTATCTATACATTCTATCACCTACAATCATTAAATACTGAATACAGAATGAATAAATGCCTTGAAAAGAGTTTATTTATTGATGCAATGATTTTATTTCTTAACTAGACATGCATAAATACACGTCTATATACATTAAACACTAAACTATATTATTTTAGTCATTCTAATGGTACTAATTATTCTAATTAATCTAATTATACTATTTATTTACTTTATTCATTTATATCAATGTTGAATAATAAGCAATGAATTTACAGTTACACCTAATATGACTAAAAATCTGTCAATCACACTACAGCATACTATGAATTAAATCAGGCAATTGTTTATTTTAACTGATATGAAATGTTAATTTAATTAAAATTCACATTTAAACAAAAAATAAATTAAGAAATGATAAACGACTGCAAAAAATTACAATGCTTCTGATTATTTTGCTTCTTCTTATATTGCTCAATTTTCAAACCCAAAGAAATACTATCATCATAATCACAAAGATATAGTACCACTACATACTAAACAGCAAAAAAATAATTCGTACAACTTATAAACAAACTAACCATCAAAATCCTGAAACTCCGTATCCTTCCTCATAGCCGCTGACCCAAAGTCGATCAATCCCAGCCTCATCGTCTCTAAATTAATGACCAGATTCTCATCCTTCAGATCACGATGTACAATACCCGCCTGATGCACAGCGATCAAAGTCCGCACAATCTGCTCCATAAAGTCCCTGGCCAGTGACTCATCCAGCGCTCCATTGGACGTGATGAAATCAAAAAGATCCTGGGACGGAATCGATCGGTCGGTGATGAGGATGAAACTCTCAGGTTTTTCGAAGAAGTCAAGAAGTCGTACAACTCCTGGGATGTGATGCAGCCGAGTGAGGTAGTAGACCTCAGCTGGGACGACTTCACCGTGAAGCTGTAAAGGAAACAATTTCAACATATAGGATAGTTTTTGCTTAGAATGAGATCCTTGGCTTGGTTAATTACAAGAACTTTTTACAATCTGTTAGACTTGAGAGAATCAGCAATAGAGAAAGGTTTAGCTGATCGGAAATATTTCCAATGTTATTAGAAATATGGTAATAAAAATGAATCATTAACTGATAAGAATGATAAACTCTTATATCAGCATTGAGGGCGGAAAATTCAATTAAATATAAGACCAGTTGTCTGTGCACTTGACTCGGCCACTATCTATCTGCACACATCATGTGATCATAAAGTTTAACTAAATATATATCCTGATATCACTAGTTATAATTATTCCGATCTCTCTTTTAGCTTTAACAAATAATCATATGAACGTTTACTAAATCATCATGGGATATTTTTGACAATTTTCACAAGATAATAAGACTAAATTTAATAATATTAAATAGATCAACTCTAAATTTGGACTCTGACTGTAAACATATTTAACTAAACATATTGTTTATAGTTTGTTAATCTTTAGCCTTTAGACTAAAAACGATTTTAATGATAAATATTATATTGATTACTATATACATTCCATTGTTTATATTTTAGTTGAAGCTTCTTAGAAATAAAAGTAGAAGCTCAAATGCAACCTTTACAGCATCAGAACTGAGAATTGAGAAAAATTCTGAGAACTATTTGAATAAATCGATTAAAATATACAAATACAGAGTAAATTTAAGCGATAAGTGATAGATATAGTCGCCGGGGTACCCAGGGGGGAGGGGTGGAAGCGAATCGCCAGGGGCGGCATATATGAAAAGAGGGAAAAAAAGATGATTTCTAAAAAATCAAATTCAAAGATGTTTAAAAATGTTTTCAGAAATTTATTTTTTTCAAAACATTTTCAAAATATATTTCTTTGTGCACGAGGTTATTTTTATATAAGAATTAAGTTATTGTAAATTTTTTTTGACCAATGTGGACCATCGATAAAAATATGATTTGTTAAACACCCTATAGCTTATTGCTGACATTTTAATTACATTAAACACTTGACCGCAATGTTCGATGTAAATAAAAATAAAATATTTTTTATTTAATATCAGTCCAGTCATAGAAGTATTTATTTCATGTGTAATTGTTGTTGCGATATATATTTAATTTGCGCGAAATAAATAAGATATGGAAATGAAGTAAAATCAAAAGTAAAATTAATAATAGCAATGGTATCATAACCGTTACACTAAATAGACTTTAAATGTAACAAGATACAATTACACTCGTGTTATATTTAAAATTGCATTTAACAAGATACAATTACACTCGTGTTATATTTAAAATTGCATTTAACTTTCAAAATTGCTATTATTGCATTGATGGAGCACATAACTCGCATATAGACCGGACTTCATTAGTTTTTGTTTACTGAAATTGATTATATTTGAGAGTTTTGTGATTGTGAAAAACGCCTATAATCAATTTTACTACTTGAGGACACGCATGTCTTTTCACTAAAAGATCGAAAGATGTAATTATGGACTGATTTAATTACATTAATATTTAAACTCAAGTTTCAACACTAGTTTTAATTATTCTACATCGTTCTGAAAATAAAAGTGTTGCTTTCTTTGATTTTTTCTTTGATTGATTTAAATACTGATTATCTAATAGTGTCAACCTACTGCATGTAGTCAAATGGTATCAATTCACAGAAAGAATTATAATCTAATCTAAAGTCACTTTCTAGTACTGAATCAACTTACAGCTTTTCTAGTACTGATACAATTTAGAGTTTTATGCACAAGTCAAAGTGACCTTCAGAAGTCAATGTTTACATTCATTTGATTTATGACAAAGATAAATTTTTACCTCTTTCCAATCTGTAACCTTGTTCTTTGGAACGTTCTTGATAGCCACCTGTTGCAAAAATATCAAAACCTTTTAAAATATTCAAATATAATTGTAAGAGAAATGGATAGAGATACCATGCTTTTTTTATCTTGGGCATATCAGTGAAGAAATTGTCCAATATAATTTTAAAAATATTGCAAGACGATTTAGTATGGACATTAATAGGTTATCACTCTCATAATTTCTATTAAAACATGCATTTTCTGAGAGAAATAGTCTTCTATAGAATTCAAATTTAGAGCAGATAATACAGATTATGGACTTTGCAAGTATACATTTATATAAAAAAACTGAGATTAATAAATAAAATTATAAGGATAATTTTTAATTCCTAGTTTAAGTTTAATGTTGATAGATCATTTGTCAATTTTTATTTATTTAAGAACATAAAACCATTTTGTTTTTTAAGAACAAAATGACAAGTTTGTGGATTCACAGTATTAAACAAATTATGAGAAAGATTAATAGAGTAAAAAATATTAGCAGTAGACTAAAAATCTTACTGACCAGTTTTCTGTCAGATTTTCGAGATCCGGCGTACACAGTCCCGAACCCTCCACTGCCAATCATCTGATCCACTTCATAGAGCTTCTCAAAACATTCCTTGTTTTGGCCTTAACAAATAAACAAATAAATACATAAAGGTTTAATTATCAAGTTACTTTTTATTCAACATGTTTTCAAAAGGTATTTCAATTTTATTTGAAACTTTTAGCAAATAATATAAGTATATATACACAAGACCTAATAGCAATAAAATAAATAAAATTAGAATCGTATTTGTAATCATTCTGGACTAACGTCTCTCCATGATTAGCAATGGAATATTTTGATTCATGCAATTTATGTGGAGGGACTCAACTAACATGAAACTGAAATAAATCCAATTTGTGACCTAACCATTTGTATCTATCTACAGTATATTAATTTTAATAAGAGCTTTAAATGCCTTCGTGTGAATCAAAATTACAGTAACTGACCCTATTCTATAATTATGCTCTATTTAAGTCAATTAAATCAAATAATATAAGCTTTGTTCTATTAATTGTAACGAATAATAAGAAGCTTCTGAAGTTCTCATTAGATTATTTTATTTTAGAATGAATCATTAAACGACCCACCATAATGTCAATTGAGTAAACTATCAATTAAGTAACGATAATTCAAATATGAAGCAAAATCGCTACCGTATACCCGGTAACTATTGAGGTTAACAACTGATAATGCTTTCAATTAATTTATATTATTTGGTATGCTTGTTTGAGCATCCTATATCCTATTAATTTATCTGATTTGAACAAGCTATCAATTATAATTATATA
>JAQIXG010005168.1:0-11802 GCA_034700105.1 Oconnorella tubifera | reverse complement strand
AGTATGGGAGCGAATTAAATGCACAGTATGGGAGCGAATTAAATGCACAGTATGGGAGCGAATTAAATGCACAGTATGGGAGCGAATTAAATGCACAGTATAGGAGCAAATTAAAAAAAAAATTCCACAGAAAAGGGGTTAATGAAGTATTTGCTAATAATATTCAACGCGGTTAAATTTTTATTTTTAGTTGAAGTTGTTATTTTTTGTTTCATTGAATTGTTAGAGTTATTAAAGTAAAGTTTCATGGTTATTTCCTCCGATGCAACTGATACAATTTTTTACAGAAATATATACTATTTGCAAAATTATTTGCAAAATTATTGTATTTTGCTAGAAAATATTTGTTATTGCTGCTTCCTGTATATGCAGTAATTATTGTATTGCATATAAAGATAAGTTATTGTAACATTGATTTTATCAGCATTTGCACTAAACAGTTTAGTCAGTCAGCAGTTTATAATTAATTTATAGTTATTATCTCTATTTATATTGTAGATATTTTATTTGGTGTGCCTACTAGCGGTGCTGGAGGCAAAGCTAGTTATCTGCATGACAGTCAACGTGTCATTACATTCGCAGTCACAATAACCTACAGAAAATATGATCCTAGGTAAAATGATATTAATGCTATAATTGTTATGTAAATGTTTATAACAATTATATCAATAATGTAATGCATTATTCCGTCACATTAACTCGTATGTGCTTTGTATATTTATTTTAATTATAATTATAGTCTTTATAAAAAAAAATGAAAAGAATATTAGAATTTAGTTTTAATCTTTATTTTTATTAAGATAGTAATTGAATGTTTCTGTTGAATCTATTTAATCAATAAAATAATATAATTATTAGTCTATTATATTGTTTTCAATATTATAGGGTTGAGTAATTTGTTGCGAGTTTAATAATAAATGTACATTAAAGTATTTAAAGTAATACTGTATTCTCTTTAGAACATTTTTATGAAAAGAGTCTTAATAAAATAATTAAGTTGATAAGGTATAAAATAGCAGTTAACAATTTAATATTATTTTTTATTATAGTTTTACAAGTGGTTTGAGAAATCATTTACTGGGACTGTATCCTCTCAGTATTGCATCAAACTGTACTAACTTGCAGAATCTTGTTCATATACATTATCAGAGCGAGAACTATATAGTAGAATACACTCCACTCATGTTTGCATATGTCATCTTGTGTCTCTATATCTTCTTCTCAGTCCGTGAGTGACTTTTTAACAAAAGTTTTTTCTTGATATATATGTATATATACTGTATATTAAACCTATATTAGATCTGTTTACTTCTTTCTTTGATTATCTGTTCTTCTGTAATTTGTTTTAAATATTTTTATTGCTGTCTAGAATTTCTTGTAACAAGAAATGCTTTTAAATACAAAATAATTGGCGTTCATTGCTATTATTTCTGTGCAGGTAAGATAGAGATGGTTAAGTCAAAGTGGGGTTTAGCTTTGAGTGCCTTGGTGACTGTGTTTGCTTCTCTTGTCATGTCTGTATCTCTGTGTGTTTTCTTTGGTCTCACTCCAAGTCTGAGTGGAAGGTAGGTCAGAACATGTTGTAGTTTCATTCTATTAGCACATGATGGAAGTATTTTATAGGTCTCGATACATCACATTTTTGTGATGGGTAAATAATTTTAAATAATTTTTAACTTTGTTCTTGAAGATCTGTTGGAAGTTAATATAATGCCTTGTTTTATGTTTCAATATGTGAAGATTAAATATATTTTGTTGTATTCCATCAAGTGTCTGGTGTTAGACTTTGATGGCACCAATGTTTGACATGTACTTGTCGGAAGCTTAAACTTAATACTTTATTTCATAAACCACAGATAGATTAAAGTCTTAAAATGGAGATTTAGACATTTTCTAAAATCAAATTTTCAAGAATTTATTATTTGAAAAGTCTCGTCATTCTATATTTTAAAATAGCTATCATTTATAAAAAGATTATTTACACATGTTTTGCTTTTAATTCATAGTCTAATTAGTGAATTTATCAGTCACGTGATGCTGTATGTCTGCCAAAGTTCTTGTTTTGTTTCGGTTATACTCTACAAATAGTTTGAATTCACAACTTTCTTGATGCTTATGAGCCTGTGTGCTTGGTTAAACTTGCATGTATAATAATTATTTTATTGTATACCAATTAATATAGTTTACTGTTTTTTACTTATTGTTTTACCTTTAATTGTTTTTGACTACAATATCAAAATGTTCTTTTTAATTTGATGCTAAGTTGTTAACTGTTTATCTTTCAGTGAAATCTTTCCTTACCTAGTTGTAATCATTGGAATGGAGAATGTTTTAGTTGTCACTAAGTCAGTGGCCAGTACTCCTGTTCATTTAGATGTTAAGTTTAGAGTTGCTCAAGGTAAGTGTAAGGTGACTTACTAGTTTTTGTATTTGATTTATAACAGTTTTCTTAAAAAAATTGTACAATGGACATTTTCTGTTTGCAAAAGAAATTTTAAAATTTCTTTTGTATACAATTTTTCAATTACGAGATTAGAGAGCCTTAAGGTCGAAACCCACCGGCGCGATAATTTATCGCGCGACGCAATATTCAATATTATACTATGGACATTTTTGAATCGCTCAGCACTATATTCAATGAGAGCATACCCTCCGCCGCGACCGATATTTTGGTATGTGCCATTTTGGTCATTGTCCAAATGTCATCGAAATGAAAGCTATTTTTTGGTTGATGTCCAAAATATCGCGAGACTCTAACCAATGATATGTGACCTATCGGTCACCTGATTGATGATAGCCTGTTAATTTTCTCATATATAAGCGACATAGCGACATTTTATCGCGCCGTTTGGTTTTGAAATATCGCGCGACATTTTTTTTTATCGCGCGATATTTTGGTATATGCCAGAATATCGCACCAGTGGGTTTCGGCCTTTAAGTCAGTGGTTGAGCATTACATGTAATGTTTTTAAATGCTTGACACCATCACCATACTATGATTGGCAGGTCGCATTTAACAACTTTGGGACCACTGGTTTTAAAACTAAATATTATTTGAGTTTTTTAATACTTTTTCTGAAGTTTAATGTGGTATTATGACTTTTTATACATGGTTTTTTTAAATTGTATTCTGGTTATATGTTCTTTGTTGACAAGACAGAAAAAAGAGATAAAACACATTATAATGATAAAAATGAAATACACTGTAGTGCTAAATGAGAGATTTTAACACGCTAAATTGCAACACGTTAAATTTTACAACGCTAAATTTTTGCAAGCTAAATTTTAACAGGCTGAATTGTAACATTTGAAATTTGAACAGGCTAAATTTGAACAGTCTAAATCTTGACACATTAAATTTGAACAGTCTAAATTTTAACAGATTGGAACTTAACACATTAAGCTTTTTGAATAGCGTGCGAGTTTGCACTAAACTGCACTGTTTTCATGGTAACAATGTTGGGTTTATTGTTTACAGTTTTGATATAAACTGAAGAGAGAGAATGTTTTTTTAAAATTAAATATTGTTTGAGATATTTATATATTTGTATCATGTTTGAAAATGTTACATGAGAATATTAATTGTCTGGTTATTTGTAAAAATTTGACTAAATGAAAATTTGACTAAATGAAAATTTGACTAGATGCTATTCTAGGCTTTTTTCTGTTTAATATCTTGTTATTGAATGATTTATGCTCTGTTTATAATTCATCATAAGAAAGCTGTTAAAACTGAATAACAAAATTATTACATCAAATGATGCTACGCATTCAAATAGCAACACATAAGAATATCTATAATGCATTTAGGTAAACCTCTGAGTATTTATTTGAAATGTGATCCATAATGAAATTTGTAATCAAATTCCATCTAAATATCAGAAGCCATTAGTATAATTCTACATTTATTAGTCATTGCTTTTTAGATAATTTAAAGCGTATAAATATATCCAACATCAAACCAAACTGTAAATTTGCAATATTTAATTAACACGAAAATGACTTAAGGAATATTCAAAATCATAGACATTTGAAGATGCTATTGAATGGCACACATGTTGTGTGAATTTCTAGTAATTTTATGCTTTTATTGATTTCCAATTGATTTTAATATGCTTTGGAAATAACAACACTGACCTTTTGTTTTTAATCTTGAAACTACTTTACAAGTTCTTTTATATTTAATTCATTTATTTATTTTATTTATTTTTTAACAGGTTGACACCTTTATTTCAAAATATCAGAGTTAGTATAACAATTTACATATATAACAATAACAGTTGAGCAAATTAAAAGAATGAGCGGACACAGACAAATATCTATAGAGTCCATGAACACAATTTTAACTTAACTCTATAATGTCCAATATATAGTCAAATATTATTAATTATGAAAGATTTAGTAAAATATGTATTAATGATTTTAAAATACTAAACATGCTGTTTTAAGTAATACAAAAATATAAAAATAGCAATCAATAAGAACAATATCAATGAAGGGAATATATTCAGTAATTGAGAACAAACAATTATTGTGAGAAATCAACAGAACAGAAAAAGAAAAGAAATATATAACACCTTAATACTAGAACTCAAAAAGATTTAAACTGAATTATTGTATTTTTAACAATTTAACGGTAGTTAGTTACTGCCAGAGATAGCTTTAAACATCTGATGGTATCATTAAAGGGCCTTGGGCCATAAATCTCTTCAAAAGGGTCAACCATGTGTAATTAATATACTGAAAGAGAAATGGTCAGCGTCATTTTTCTGTCCTATTTAAGAAATAAAAAAATCGATTATAATCAAATCTTAAGATTTAATAGTCCTAGCAGAGGTTTAAATGTAAAACTCTGTAAGTTTTACATTTTGTAGCATCAGACGTTATAATCTGAATAATCACTGATTTCTTTTCAATGTACTTGTTAGTTGTTAATATAAACAATCATTACTTTTTGTCTAAGAAATTAATAATTGATCTGAAAATTATCTTCATTTTAATTATTAATAAAATTATCAAATTAATATTGTATTAAATGTTAAACGGTTATATTACTAATGATTTTTAAGTAATTTTGTCTGTCCCAGGTCTTCAGAATGAAGGCTGGTCTATTTTTAAGAATCTAATGACTGAGTTACTTATTCTGGCAATTGGCTTTTTCACATTTGTGCCTGCAATACAGGTCTGATTGATTGTTCATTTATGATTAATATTTCAAATAGTGTCTAATAGTTTCAATGCAATATATTTTTTATAGATTTTTAATGTAAATGTTATATTGTCATCGTAATTAATTTCATATGACGTTAATACTATAGTTAATACTATTAATACTATAAATGCTATTTTATTCATGAGAATTTAGCGCATCAATTGAGAAATAGTGTCCTTGAAATCTTCATGCTTTTATTTAATGAAACTAATGCACAGTAAAAATTACAATTGATTATAATTTTACATTACAGGAGTTTTGTTTATTTGCTGTTCTTGGTCTTGGATCAGACTGCTTTCTTCAGATGTTCTTTTTTACTCCTGTTCTTTCAATTGATATTAGACGAATGGAAGTAAGTAGTATTTAGATTCTTGATATTTTAAATGCTCTGTATTTTCTTGTTATGCGATATCTATTTAAAATGTATTTATAGATATTGATCATTAATCTACAATCTTGACTAATCATAAATTTCATTCAGTTAATAAATCTACACTTGTCGACAAGGGTCAGAACTGTAAACTATTGCCAAACTTCTCATAAGATATCTATAAATCCCTTACTGTAACCTGACATGAAGAAGATTGATTGCAGCCTGTCAGGGGGGCTGCTAAAGATTTTATATCCAACTTCTTGACTAATGGATGTTTCAAGTACGCATGAATATTCTAGAGATATCACCCTTATCTCTCAGAAAGGGAACTTTTCAGAAGTTGACTTCAAGCTTCTCACTCAATATGTTGCAGTGCTGTTCAAGGTCCTGTAGCTGTGTTATCAGTGAAGGTAAACACTTGTCGAACAAATGTTTATCTTCATCCTGATGAAGCCTGATTTCTTTAAGATCTTAATGCTTATAGAAAACGATATTCAGTTAATTCTAAATTAAAACAATCACTAAGACACGATGGACTAAAAGCATCATAAGTTAAATGATTTGACTGGTTAGTGCTGGTAGCATCAGGCAAACATTCAATTGTTGTATATATATAGGTCTGTTTTTTCTGAATAGAAAAAGCGAATGTTGCGCAAATCTTGCAACATTATGGATCCATGAAGAATGGTGTAAACTATTGCCATATGTCAGTTCTTCATATTATATATAAGATATTGTTTAACGCATTAACATAATAAATGCCAAATGGAAGTTAATTTGTAGTTAAAGAAATTATTCCCAGTGGGCCACTTACTAGTTAGCTTGTTGTTCAGTTAATGCTGGTCTACACATTCACTAGTGCAACTTCTACTGCACTTCTAGTAATATTGTTGGCGTATTTATGATGCCAGATGTTGGCTGTGTCAAACAGAGGTCCCAAAGGATGAGAAAAAAAATCTGTTTTTTTGTAGGTGATACGGTATGGCGTGTCTTTTTGTGTCTATTTTTACAAAATTAATAATTAAAATTTTGTGAATTTTTGTTATTTAATTAAAACAAAGTATTTTAATTAACTGCCGGTTATATAAGATTTTATATCTGAGAAGTATATTCGTGCGCGGGTTATCTAGATAAATGTTTCTCAAAATATAATATATATTGTCAAATATATAGTATAATATATAATATGTAATATAATATATAAAATATAATATATATTATCAAAATATAATATAATATATAGCCACTAACGCTTTGAAGCCATACACTGGTTTCCAAACATTTGAGAGTTGATTTAAGCGTGTTCTGATCATATTTTCACAAAAACTAGCATCTCCTGTTAATAATTGCTTTTGTAATATCAAGAATATGTCCAGCTCTTAGTAATCTCCTATTTAACCTGCAATATCATCAACTAGATGCAAATTTATGTTATATTGTTTATATATTTATAGACTTTTACTGTCTGTAAGCGATGTCTTCATTTTGAGTTAATTCAATTAGATGGTTTTATAATTATTTAATGTACATGTATATGATGCCCGGTCACATTAGCGCTTTCAATTGTGAAGAGGTCAGCAGAAGAGTCGGGCGCAGTGGCAGCTTTAGTGGAATCAAAAAAGCTTTTCAAGTATGCCGCTTTTGCTACCTCTCACGAGTTCGTTCCTATAGCGATTGAGACACTGGGTTCTTGGGGCACGTTGGGTAATTTTGTGAATGAGTTGGGCAGACGGATCTCTATAGTCTCAGGAGATTCAAGGTCCACCTCTTTCCTGAAGCACCGACTTGCTTTGGTTGTGCAGCGGGGGAATGCAGCGGCAGTACTGGGGACTTTGGCACAGTTTCCCAGACACTTTTTAATCTTTTTTGATCTTATTACATTCTGTCAACTGAATTTTTATTTTTTTACTTATTTGAACTGTTGTTTAAATTGTCTTTAACTGTTTTTGTCCTGTGAATAAAATGTGTGTTACACTGGAAAATTTTCACAGTATATTATAAGGTATATAAAAATAACCTATTGTTAATACATAAATGTTTGCTTAGGCAAAATGTTTCCAGAATCAAAACTACATAATAGCTAACATATTTAATTGAACTTTTGCAAAATAATTTATTTAGAACATAAAATGTTGCTCAAATAGCATTCTTGATGGTAATATTTCATACCTTTAAATACCATCCTGGGAGAGGCAAATAAATTTGTTATTATGAACATGATTCATTTATAAGTTTCAGCATATAAAAGCTATACAAATGATGTTGTTAGATAAAGAATTTTGATATTTAGCAATATTTTATCTTAGTTAAATATTTTATACAAAATTATGAACACATTGACATAAAATTGACATAAATAAAATACAAAGAAATGAAATGTTTATACGTTGTAATTTATAAGTGTCACCTTTATACTTTGGCAACTGAATAATTTTGAGAGCAGAGAAAATTATATTATTATTTATTTATTTAATTATTGATTTAAATTGTTATTATTATCAAAATTATTACTAGAATAATTATATGATTGTGATTATATATGATATTTTATCTCACTTGGTGTTTATGTTGTTGTAGCTATCAGATCTCACTCGACATGATGTTCAAGAAGCGCTGCGTCGTGACGAGAGCATCAACCCTCTCCCTATCCGCTGTCCTGTCATGAGTCGACTGTATCCCACACCTGGTAGCGCTGTCATGACACGGATCTACTCGTCACATGTGACGGCGTCATCCAGTCACAATGTTACGTCAATGTCATCACTGAATGAAGTGACAGGAAAATCATTGGATGAATCATTGGATGATCTCTTGTACATGGATGAACCGCAGAATGAAAACTCCAACACTTTAAGTATTTTAGATTTGTGGACAACTAATAGAATACTGCAGAGAGGCATTATGGTTAGAATTATTTGAATTCAAATAATTATTTAAAGTAATGAACTACTAGGTTGCTAGGTGTTTTAAGCCTTGTTCCATTGAAGATGAACTGTTTAAAATGTTATTAAAAAAAGAGTAGAGAATGTTGTAGAGAATTAGTGATGGAGTGAGAGCGATGGATTGAAATAGACAGCATAAAGTGTGTTAGAATGAAGTGATGGGATGAAAGTTGCTGGAAGCTGGATGTGATGGGATGCAAGTGACGGATTCAAATTAATAGGATGATTGTGACAGGAAAAAAGTGATAGAATGAGAGAGTGACTTAATAGAATTATAATGAATTTAAGGAGTACATTGTGTAATTTAGGTCAGATAGAATATAGCGGGGGGGGGGGTGTAATTTAGATATGATGGAATATAAGGGTGGTTAAGTTTGATTATAAGGTGGTTAAGATCATAAGGGATCTATAATGGAATTTAGATAAATGTTAAGGTAGTTAAATAGAGATCTTTATTAAGTTAAAGACATTTTTGTTGCGGTATAAATTGTTTAAAACAACATTTAAATTGTGTTTTCTGCATTTAGTTTTTTATAGTTAATTCTTTAAACGTATTTGTTTGAAGTCAATATTATAAACATTAAAATGGGTAAATTTCTCTTGCAAGTAAAGAATTTAGTTTGCTTTGTATTAGTGTGAGATTTGTTGCACATTGCTCTGATTTTAAAATATTTTTACTAGATTTGCGTTGTTATATGGATCCTACTGTTGGTTTCTAAGACTAGTCTTGTGGAAGACTCTGACAACAGCACACATGTGAGTTCCAATCCTGTTAACGTTGAGCATCACTTGCATCATCACTTAGAAAGTGATGATATGAATGGTCATATGTATTCCCCCATTACTCAATTGAATGGAGTGCCGTACAGTGGATCGCTAGATGAATCATTTGATGCAATACTGAGTCGTGTTTTAATTCATGATAACTTAGAGTTATGGCGCAAACTTCCTGCAAGTCACTGGCGCACGCTGTTGGGTTACTACAACATGAGTCTACTTGGCAGGTCATTATATAAATCTTTTACTTATGCCATGCCATAAATGAAAAGTTACACAAATAAAGCATCAAATATGTGTGTTTAGATATATCTTAATTAATAATTAATTCTGTAATTGAATTAACTGATTGAAAAGATCTGATATTTCTTAAATATGCTGTAGATACATGACTATCATACCCAGCATTCATTTATCGATACGATCAACTCCTGATGAAGCCATCAGTCTACGTCATCCTACAGAGATTAAAAAAGCGTCCAACTTGCTACGTCAACAGAGACTATCTTCCCTTAACCAATCCTCCTTGCACTTTGATCATACTGGTTCATCATACTTGGATACTAATCAATCAACTGTTATTGACTTAATTTTGCAAAGACTTGTAAGACAAATCTCATTTTCTTATTTTACAATTAATATTTTATTATAAGCTTACTTGATACTTTTTGTACAGTCAGTTACTGATCACAGAATAAAAAATATTCTCCTGTTATTTGTATGTTCAACAAGGGTTCATTGCAGTCTATCTTTTCTCATAAAATCTATCATAACCAATAATCAATATTTATCTTTTCTTATAAAATCTATCATAACCAATAGTATAATCAATATTTGTAAGTATTGAAACAGGAGATGGATCACCCCCACACACCCCCACAGTAACTTATAGCTACCTAGGCCTATTGACTTCCTGGGTTTTAGAAAATTTGACCCAGTTATCATTGGTATTTCCCTTAACAGAGTGACAAAATTTACATTTATTTTTCAAAGAGCATCTGCGACTTGTATAGGAGGCTCCCACAACCTATATGCAGGTCGTCACCCACAGTTTGAAAAGCCATGTTTTTGAGGCTCTAGAGGCTGTAGTGTGTCTGTGTCCAAACTTAAAAATGAAACCTCAGAGCCACAGAGGTTCAACAAATAGTTACATTTTAAAGAGTTGTAAGTTACAAACCTACTTTTTAAGCCTATGTTTTATTACAAATTTTAATAGGCATTTAGGCTTATCCATGGTTAGTTAGGTTCGTCCCTTTGAGTGCATGCTATAATGTTCAGCCTTCAACTCAATTAGCTATCAGTCGATAAGGAAATAAACAATTCAATATTCAATAAATAATTCCTCAAATTAAATATGAGCCATCACTCACTATGCCAATCATAACACAACTCAATATGTGCGTTAATATTTACCTTTTTGGTAAATTTACCGTTTAGTAAATAATAATTTTAACCATTACCTACTATTATTATATTGAAATTTTTCTAATTTCCAAATTTATGAAATATTTACCTAGATGAGGTATCCTCGTACAAGACTCGAGTCCTTTGTCACGGTACTTCTAGCAGTATCTAGCAGCATTTTGTCATTGTTTCTACTTCTTTATCTCTACAAGTGTGCTTGTTCGCGTAACTATGCAAAATGGCGCTCATCATGGATACGCAATCGTCGACGATTACTTCGTGCTGGTAGTCAGTATTATAAAGAAATCAGAGAATCTGTTCCTTTGATTCTTAATGGTCATACACAGGTGTGTCACGGTCTTTCTGTTTTTCTGTATATTTCCTTATCAGTTGCACGTTGTACTGAAATAGTTTATTGTCATATGTTGCTTATTTCATCATCTGTATCTATTTAAACGTGTATACTTTTATTATATAATGAAGCACTTTTTACAATTTGAACCAAGGTAACATTTGGGTGTTAGATTTCAAATTTTTAATTACTTTACAAACTGATAAAAATTGAAGAAAATGTATTAGTTTTTGGCTTAGGGATAAGTCGCTAGGGTTTTTTCTTGGCGCACTCTAGGTCATAGAGTACATATACATATACAGCTGTGTGGTATTCTTTGAAAATGAGCTTATATAAGAAGCTTTAATTTTTCTTGACATTGTTTTAGAGCTTTACTGATTAATCAGCAATATGCACAATCAGGCCAATAATGAGGACAATCGGCACAGTCGGTAATAGACTGCCACAATCGGCGCAAGTGCCGATTGTGTTTTTTTAAATCAACTTTTTTTTTGGAGAGAGAGAGAGAGAGAGAGAGTGAGAAAGAGAGAGAGAGAGAGATATTATATTCAGTTATATTGTAGATAGCAGCTAACTACAACATGACTGAATATCATCTCTCTGTCTCCTTCTCTTTCTCTTTCTGGACACCGCTGTAGCCTTTTATCTATGCCTCTAACTTAGCAGCATTGATCAAAGGCTACAGCGGTGTTTATTCAGTCAGTCTTTGATCTTCTTTCAATGTTGCGTCATATAGACAGAT
>JAQIXG010005167.1:0-11802 GCA_034700105.1 Oconnorella tubifera | reverse complement strand
TGGGTGTAAAATGTTTGTGTAAAAAATCAAAACAATTGGATGAAATTTAAAAAAAATATTGCATTTGCTACAAGGGTTTCACTTATAATAAACACAGTGTATATTGTAGGCGTAGCAATTTTTGCATCTTACTAAAACGTATAGCTAGTTAGAAAAATAGTAAGCTATTTATGATTTGAACCCGAATCTATTGATTTTGAAACCAGTGCTCTAGACACTTCTCTAAGGGGTTTAACTAATGTGTCTTTAGTCAAGTTAATATCTTTTTATTCATGCTAGTCTATGGATATTAAATTTCATCTGTTTGTGTTGTTTTTTAACACTCAACAACTATGCATTTATATAATATAATAAATGTTAATACTCAAATTATCGTAATATCTTTTAAACTAATTGAAGAGCAAGATCTGATTAAAAATAAGTCATGATTTTAAAATCTTCAAAATGCACGATAATCAAGTCAAACAGATACTATGTGATTAAATTGATATTAATTATTTTCTAAGCAGGATTCAATCCATTATTATGATGGAAAATTATCCAGTTAAATTAAGCCTTCATTTTTCTTCTTAATTTAATCGATAGGTATTCATTTCTTGTCAGTTATTTGCAGAAGTGTTGACGTATATTGAATTGTAATTTTGATTGTTGTTATATAGGATACGACTGAGATCATAGCTTACATGAGCAGTGCATCGTGGTCTGATAGAAGAGATGGATTGCTTGCATTACATAATCTGCTACGCAACAGAAGAAGTTTGACGTAAGTGAAAATGAATAGCTATCAAAGACTTAATAACTTAAAGGAAACAATAATACAGGGGATTATTTAAACACATTGTTGAGCCACAGTGAATTTATGCTAATCTAGACTCAGAAGCTTAGCTGTTAGATATTCAGACTCGGACTCAGATTATCCAGGTTTAATTTGCGTGAATTTTTACTATCTTGCTGCATCCTTTCGTAAGAAGCTCAAATTTGCAGCTATGTCTGAGAAATAATTTATATAATACCGGTAATCTATGACATTAAACTTAAATTTCTTTGAAATTTGTACACAAAATTCAAACGATTCAACTTTTATTAATTATTATAATATATCATTGGTATTTTATAAATTTATCCTGCAAACACTTTCACAAAATATCGAAATATCTCACCTAGATCTAACTTTCTATGAACACTTCATCCTAGTTATATAATCTTTTGTTTTTGTTTTACTCATCAGACGAGCGGAATTGAAGCGAGTGACTGACATCTGTACTCGGATCTTTCACGATCCTCACGGTAAAGTCTTCAGCATGTTTCTAGACGTTCTCATCACTTTAATCTCCGTCCATCATGCAGAGCTGGATGACTGGTTGTACGTGCTCATCACTCGACTCATTAGCAAGACGGGAGCTGATCTACTGGGATCTGTACAGGTGAAGGTTCTCAAGACCATAGAGGCTGTCAGGTAGAGCGGTGTATTTTGAAAGTTTTATATTTACTATTTGTTTCTGCCGTTATTTATTTTATTATAAAGTCTCTTTACAATATGGGTAGCAGCAAACAATATTAGATTTTAATGGTATTAAGGCTTTTAAAAAATGTCTTTTATTTACTGAATATAGAATAGAAAATTATTGTCTATCAAATATTAATCTTTGATTTTAAATATTTTCTTCTTTTTTTACTAGAAATACATTTCCGTCGAGTCAGCAGTTCAGTCTCATCTCAAAGTTCATTATTGATCAGTCACAGACTCCTAACTTGAAAGTAAGTGATGCTTTTGTATTTATTTCATATTATATCTGCTTGGCAGATATTAGATCTATTTTGATATTTTATTTATGTTAGTAATAATGCACTAGAGTTTATATATAATGATTTAATCTGGTTTACTCTGACTGAATCTATATAAGTTTATATGTTAAATCTAATTCAGTTTAATTAATAAACCTATAATTTATAAGTTTAATAATAAAATTACTCTAATATTCAGTAGATGAATATTTTAATGTTTCTTTTATAGCGTTTCCATATAATATTCTTTACTTAACAGCTTTTAGATAATCTTAATTTGACTGTTATAAGTAATTTTATGCATAGATTTGTTATAAATCATTATTGATAGATTCGTTCTGTTTCATTTATAACATTTATGAAGTATATTATGATGTAATGTATTAATTTATAATACATTTTATTTCTCATTAAACTCTATTCAACTCAGGTTAAGGTAAAATTGCCTGTAAATTCAATGTTATATTAATACCCTTTATATAATCTATCTAATTTTGTTGTTACTATTATCTATGCGTGTGTCTCAGAATTAATGCGCGCATATCCCAGTCTGTGTGTTGCAATATGTGCATCTTGATCTTATGCGTGATTATAGTTTTTCTGTACTATGTGTTTTATCAAGTAGTTTAGGACTGTTAAGTTTTTTTCTTGTGTCTAGCAGTGTTGCCAATTTTATATGTGAATTTTTAAAGCATGAATTTTTTTATTTGTTGTAATGTTTTGCTCATGTAAAGAGAATTATTGCTTTTTTATGAAGTAAAACTAGCGCTTATTAATTATGTGACCAATATTTTTATATACATCTGAAAGATGTTTTATTTTAAATATAGTACTTAAAATATATATTTATGTATTCTTCTACAGTGTTATTTAATTTCCATACGTTCCATATAAGTTCCATATGCGTTAACATTATGATCTAAAGTGTGTTGCTGTCTACAATCATTCTACAATCTGTTATTTTATACCTCGAGTTTTGATTTTAAATTTATTTTACTTTATGTATAAATTGGCATTTATTACGATAAGAATATGGCTTTTTGAAATATTGAAGCATCCAAAAGTCATCTAATTGCACGCTATCAAGATTATTTAATTTATAAATATTATTAAGTAATTTCGATCATAGTTTTACTGTTTATATATGTTGCATAGTAGTACGTTATTTTTTATTGTACAATAACAAATATTTTTGCATGATGTTAATATCTTACCTAATTTGTGTGCAATTTTCTAAACTTATTTTATTATGAATCATTTAAATTGATCAATTTTTTATAATAAAATTGCATGAATGCTGTTTAATGTATCTTAGTTTATTTTTCCTTTGAAAGCTTAGCAAGAATCTTAATTTTATTTCCGATAATAATTGTATATTAATTTAACTTTGCGTGAATGGCATTTTATTGTTGACATTGAAAAATTATTTATGAATTCTTTTCGAAATCAAACTGGAATTATGTTCCAGTTATCAAAGTGAAAAATTAATTACCAGCTTAATTTTCAAAATTAAGCTGAGAATTGCGTAAGAGTATAAGAGTTAAATGACTTGTTAGATAACTTAAACATTTATAGTCCCACTTACATAATTTCATAATGTAATATATGAATTTCATCTTACTTATTTATTACAAAACACTGAGATCATCTTTTGTTATATTTGTTGAATATTGATATTATATAATTAAAGCATTTAGTATATGCTGATGTGACATTAATTTTTGTAATGATGTGACCTTAATCATTTGATGATTTGATGTCACAAACAAGCATCAAAACAATGAAGAATAAACTCTTATTGTAGGTGAAAGTTATTTAATGCACTTAATTAAGTCATTGGTTATTTAAGGTGAAAGTTGCTCTCCTTGAATATCTTCACAGTCTGATACAGTTAATGAGAGAGGAAGACTTCATCAGTTCAAGTGACACAAGACTTGCTGTGTCACGTATCATCACTTGGACCACTGAGCCTAAAAGTGTGGACGTTAGAAAGGTGAAACTTTATTCAACCTCAGATATTTGCTATGTTTTATTACTGTATATGAATGTCATTGTATAGTTTATACATTAGTTAATATACATTGTATAGGCTATACATTAATTACTGTACATTATGTAGGTTAATATACATTGTAGATTAGTTACTGTATATTATGTTGGCTATATACATTAGTTTTTGTACGTTACATTTGTAAGTTTTTAATTAAGTATTATACATTATATATATAGGTTATGCATTAGTTACTGTACGTTATAGAGGCTATGCAATAATTACTGTATGCTATATAGGCTATACAGTAGTGATTGTATATTTTATGTATACCAGTATTACTATTATACATTAACAGGCAGCCCAGTCTGTTCTAATAGCTCTATCAGATCTCAACAATGCAGAGTTTACAACTATGCTTTCTATTTTACCTAGAACATTCCAGGTCTGATATCATGTCATGATTCTTTAATGCCCTTATTTATTCTTATCTTTGGAAACCAATAAGGTTTTGAGCATTATTTATGCTTGCCCTGTGTTTTATTCGACAGTGTTAAAACTTAACTGTGTACTTGTACTGGGTTGCGAGCACTCCACTTAAAAGCAACAGGTCCAGGTTCGATTCCTGTGATACTTGCTGCATATTTTAATTAGTTGACAGCTGTTTCTGAGACATTCATAATGTAATCTGTGACTTTCAACATTAATGAAATTCTAGCGTTTCTTATTTATCTCCTTAAAGGACGGTGCAAGACGAGTCCTACAGAAGCGGCAGAAGCCCCCGTCCAATCAGGACAGACTCTCCTCATACTCTACTGGTTACCGATACGACACCCCGCCCTCCACAAAGCCTGATGCGACGTATACAATGAATCGTGAAGACATCTACAATTCCATCAAACAGACATCTAATGACATTCGCGGACTGGTGCAACGCGATGACATGGCAGCAGAGTCTAGTCTAGCCAGGCAGGATGGCAGACTAGCAACCAATGGGAGCAGAGGGGCACACAGGGGCAGGAATGCGTATGAAACGACGCCGAAGACATCGGGAGGGAATCATCATCATACGGGAACGACGTCGCGGAATAGTGAATCGAATGGAAATGATAATAATGTAATCAATTTGGTTGTTTATTCTTTTTAGGAATAAAATCTTGCAATAGGTGTGATCTGGTAGGAGTTCACTAATTATTTGCTGCATTGTGTTTATGGAAGTTCTGATTTGTTGGTTCATTGACGAATTTATTTAGCTGTGGTGAATTTTTTACATTATTATGGATTGCTAATGGCAATTCAGTAAAGTAAATAGTTGTTATTTATTGAGTGTGTATGATGTTATTTCTCCCTCGGATGATATTTTACTTTATGTGTTATTTATTGACGTAAACAATCTTACACTGATCACATGTTCTAATTGACCAATTAACAATGTTCTAATTGACCAATCACAGTGCTCATACACTTTTGAATAAAATCTGACATGCGCTTTTTTGTAGTCTGTACTGGCTTCATCTGGATCAGATATATACGTCGGTGGTTTTAAATCTGGTACGTATTGTTTGTTGATTGATTTATTTAAAACTTACCTATTACGAGTTAAACATACATTGAAATGATGCATTTTAAATTAGGAATACTTCTCTTGTACCAAGTTTACACATTTTGTAAAGAAACTATACAAATATTTGCGCTGATTTATAATGCGTTCTGTCTGTTGAACATTGTATAAAGTGCTACATAGATCTTATTTATTTATTTATTTTTACTTCCACAACAAGTGAGAGGATTGCTTAAACTTGATACAGCGCTTGATAAAATTCATTTAACTTTTATTTTAGAATTATTTATGCAGTTAAATTCTATGAGAGGTAGCTTCTTTAGAATTAAAACTGTTATTTAGTTGGCCTTACTTTTAGAATCTGATGGTGATCAGACTGATGCTAGCGATGCTATTCAAGAAATCTTGATGGAGCTGTCAAACCATAATGAACGGTAAATTATTTTAAAACAATTTAACATTAAAATAATCGAACAATTTAAAATATAGTTTGAGTAACTTTTCTGTAAGTTTTAGTCAAAATTACATAGTCATTTTGTTTTAGTTTATTATCAAAATATTCTAGTTAATTTAACTAATTCTTAATTTATTTAATATTTTTTATTAAGTGTTAAAAGATTTGAGTGTGTAAAATTACGCTACAAGTTAATTTTATCTCCCTGTTTATTTGCAATCTAATCAAAGTTAATTCGGGTCAGTTGGGTTGTTTATATGACATTTCTGTCTGATCTTATCTTTTTGACAGATTGATAAATAATTTTCAAACAAGAATTCTCAGATTTCGATTTCAGTGCACTCAAACTCGAACATTCTTCTTATATCCTTTATTAAGCAGAATTCAGCTAACTACCCAAAAGCATTCTTATTTTTCCAGATATATAAAATTCATTTCTGTTTAATTAATTGGTTATTTTGCTACAGACATGATGAGAGAAGGACTTCCTTGCTTCAGTTGATGAAGAAAACCAGAGAAGAAGGTCCGGATGTTTGGGATGAATACTTCAATGCTCTTCTCTTAATGTTACTTGAAACACTGGGAGACAATGATGTAAGTTCTACTTATTATACAATGATATAAGTTTTATTTGTCATTAATGACAAAACTTAATAATAGTCCGTATGTGTCATTTTTTAATTGGCCTGTTTCAATTTTCTCTCATCTGATGTATTTGTTATGTTTTTCTAATCACTACCTAGTGGTGTCAGGTGCTGTTTTTTTTAGTGTTTTTGTATGCAATTTTAAGTTGATCATCATAATATTTCAATTTTAGATATTTTGATTGTTGTCTTTACTTGTATCACACACAACGATATTCTGTTTTTAGTATTCTAAATTTATTTATATCCATATGAAGCTACTGTTATTTTAGGGACAGATTCGTACGTTGGCTCTGAGAGTATTGGCTGAGTTCTTACGATGTCACTCTCATAGGTTTGGTGAGTACGCTGAACTGACGATGATACGAACGCTTGAATCTCACAAAGACCCCGTCAAAGAGGTGTTGTATTAATTCCTATTTTTAATTTTACAGCGTTTCATAATTGGTATTTCTTGACAATTTACTGAAAGATCACAATCTTGTATAACGAGACGTAATTTTTTCTGCTCAGATCCAACTAATTAATTAAGTTGATTATACTTTAACCAAGTGCTTAATTGTATCTAGTGAAAGTATAATTGTATTATGTAGAAAGTATGCTTCATTCTACCTAGTTTTTTACTGAAATGTTTACATTATTTACCATTTTATGTTTAATTTTATAAATATTTATTTATTTTTAACTTACGACGTATGTTTATCATTTACTTCATAATAAGTTACTAAGTATAATACCTAATTAGTTTGTTAGTATGTATGTTAGTAATTTAGTACTTTACCTAATTAATACTTAGGTAACGCGTGCAGCTGAGGAATGCATCAGTTTATTAGCGAGATTTGTTGCGCCGGATCGGTGCAGCGTTGTGCTGCGTCAGTTCATTACGGACTCGGAAGCGTTTCCTATCAATCTGGCGGCTATTAAAATGCTAACGCTTGTCATACGTAGTTGCTGTCGTGAAGATGTTCTGGCGCTTCTACCGAGCACAGTACCGGGCTTACTGAAGGTTACCACTTAATGTCTTTTTGGAATGTTGAAAGTTTCCACTGGTAGCTTTTTAAATGAGATCATTTATCATTACTGCTTTTGAATATCATAAAAATATAAATTTTATTTATTATTTACACAGGAAATTAAAATTTACGGATGATACTAAATATTTAATAAATTATTGGAAAGGTTATTATATTTTTGTTATCTTCAGAGTTACGATGATGTACAAAGTAGTGTACGTAAAGCTTGCGTCATCTGTCTTGTTGCGATGTACGTTAGTGTGGGAGAGGATCTCAGACCTTTCCTTCATGAACTTTCTGGTAGCAAGGTACATTTCATTCATTCTTTTTCATTTGCTTTGTTATCATATATTTAAGAAATATTGATATTATGGTCTATAGTTATAATGCAGTGTAGTATTTCATAGATTCCTATAGTTGGTTTTTTTTTCTATCGTATTTTTTAACAAGTTTTCTGTTTATTTATAGCTCTTAATGTAATTATCTTTTTATCTTTTGCTTAAATTGTAAGAAACTTGATTTTACTATTCATATTTATTTATCTTTCATATCATATCAGATGATATCATTCAGTATTACATATGTTCTTATTGACTTCATATTATTGCGTTGCTTTCAGATAAAGTTATTAAATGTTTACATAAAAAGAGAACTAGATCGTCAAGGAACGAGTAACAGTTGCACAACATCACAGACTGCATCGCCTACTTCATTAATTGACTGACTTAATACAAAGTCATTGTAATTCCTGCATAGTTTTCATTCCTCGCTTTTATCATCGTCTATGGACAAATAGTTTAATGCTACGCGCAAATTAGATTTAGATAATTATGTTTATAGCTTTTTTAATTAAGCTTTTTGATTTAAGTGTGTCAGTCTAACGCGTTTATTCTTCTGTGGAGTCTCACTTTATTTGATGGCAACGCTCGATTAATCTTTTAATAGTTTTAAAAAACTTATCAAGATAACTAATGGTGTGTTATTGACAACTTTGCAGTTTGCAATGAATGATTGTAGTATGCTTTATTGTTAATCTTATTGAATAAGCGTTATTTTTACATTCTCTTTTTCAATGGACCATGGTTTAAATTAATTTTACTCTTCAGTCTAATACAGGATAAATTAATGATTTATTTAACCTAAAAATCATCTATATGCAACAATATCAGATGATTTAATTCATTTTTGATTGCAAGGATTATTGCTAAACTATACTTGTGCACTATTGCATATCAATGTATTTTGGTTTAAGTTTATAGGATCCGTATACGACTGAGATATTTAATAGCATTGTTATTTTTGGATATCAGGGCATTATACATTATACACTTACATGTGATAGTATCCAATCTAGATGTGTAAAATTTAAGGATATTCACAACAGGATATTTCATTACATTTGCTGTTAAAATTAATTCTGTGAAGGAGATTATGTACTGTAGATAAATAAACAGTTTTCTTCAACTTCATCTCGTAGTAATTGAACATTAGCTTGAGCTTGAATATAAACAATGTTTTGAGTAGATTTCAATCTATCTGGTGTCATTAGTATTCAATTGCTCTAGGAAAATTGATGAGCTTGTATTTTTATTTCTGGTATCTTCTGTATATAGCTATTTTATAATATTTTCTTGCATTTCTGTAAATATGTGGTTCATAATTTTTGTTATTTAATATATCGTCAACTGTTCTAGCAATTTACATTCATTCTCGTTTGAAAATATAATGAATATTTTTGTTATATTTCAATGTAGGAATAAGAGCTTTGGTTTTTAAAGTTTAGATTCTTGTAGTTTTCATTTAAATTGCAAATTTGCTTCTCTGTTAATAAAATCTTTAGTGTAGCATACAAACGCTTCTTAGTAAGCTTTTTTGTTGTTGAATTTATAATTTACAAATTAGAGTATTATACAACTATGCTTTGCCTACGTTTAATATTCGTATAATTTATTGATGTTATTCAGATGTGTTCCAGATTTAGGTTCTGTTGCTTTTGTGTAAAATGCTTTTGTGAAATTTCTTGCTTTTATGTTATATAAATCTAATTTTCATATGCTTGCGTGGTGTATTTTAAATTGTAATTAAACTTTAGTCTTATAAACTTGAGGCCAGTTATATATCCATCTTTTAAGATATTCAAATAAGATCATTTCATTTATCATTTGTACATATCTCTGTTGTGCATTTATTGTAATTGTCTTGTCATCTTTTTTGCGTGTAATTTATTATTTTATCTTTGAAATTAGGTTTTGTTTTGTTTCTGTCAGATTTTAATTGCATTCAGATTTAAATTGCGGTTCATTGTGTAAATTTGTGCAAGCTTTATTTAGATTGCCTTATTATGATGATGTTCTTTTCTTACAGAATTTATTAAGTTATAAAAGCAATTTAGGATTTTCATTTAGCCTTTTATCGATACTGATGTTGGCCTTGATGTTAGAATTTCTTGGATTAAATTATTCTTATTACGACTAATTTGTTTCTGTGTTGTTGTTAAATTATCTCTTTTTTTGTATATTATTTACAACATTAACATTATCTGTGACTCAATCATATCGTGATTGGATATTAATGAATATAATAGCTTATTATTGTTTTACAAAAAATTGGCGCTGATGTAATGTTAAAAAAACAATCAAAAAGCTATCCAAAATCTGTCATTTCATCTTGTCAATTATGCTTGTAGTAAATTGAGTTAGAATAATTGAATCTTAATGTGCTTTTCTCCCTAGTCACTTATTTTGGTTTGTCTTCACTGTGCTATTTACGAGTATTGTAATGAAATCCTACGATTTAAATATAGATATACAGAACATTAAGAACATTATATAGCTGTGTGTTTTAAGATTGACTTTTGCTAGTTTTTATTTTCTGGTTCTTTGTTGCATAATAACTAAAATTTGTAATTCGAGTAGCAATAATTGAATTACTATTGTAAGTATTAATTGAGATTATCTATATATATATATTATCTTGCGTGCATTATACATTTATTTTTGTGTCTAAAATGTTAGCATTTTGAAGGCTTAGAATTTTAATTAATAATAAAGTATTATTGATAAGTTTACATTCAGGTTTTAGTTGCACTGAAAATTTTATTTTTGAAATTCCGTCTGTATTAGGCAAAATATATCCATTTATGAGGATTTTGTTCTGACAATAGTATTTATATCTCTGTCTCCATCACCTATAACTTTCAAATGATATTAATCTTAACTATTTTTTTGGTTATACATGTTTATTATAATCTCATGTTTTAATAATATTCACTAATGAATTAATTTAATCTTCTATATATTTTTTTTTGATCGCAATTTCTATGAACTAAAATGAATAAGATTTGTATAGAACTTATTTGATAGCTTAATAGCCAAGTAATTTTTACTGTGCAGTTGTGTCAATAACTTACAACTCTATTCTACAGCTGATTTCGTGAAGTGTGCTTTCTTTTATCTTTTTATTGTAATGAATTTATTTGTGAAGGTCTCTTAATTATAAATATACTTGCATAGCTATATATAAATCGATATAAAACAAGAAACTCTTTTCTCTCTATATCGACTCTAGTACTGCTAGCACTAGCTGATTTTTTCGGAAAAAACAACAAAAAACTAATAGATATAAATTATTAGTTGTTCAGTTATTCAGTTATTTTGTTCTGTACTGTATTATCTGTGTATTGAGTGTATCTGTGTGTGATGACAAACTACTGTGATGTTCGTAATGTGAAGTATCTCATTTATTCAAATAGTCAAATGTCATCTGAATTGCCATGGACGTTTTACAAAATCTTAAGCCAAATTAGGACTAAATTATTATTAGGAAAATTTGTTCAAATTTGTAATTCTCTGATGACAATTAGTCTACAAAAGCTTATGACTGATTGTCATTAGTTTTTAACTCTAAGATCTTTCTACTGTGTGTCATCAAGTTTTGACAAGTTTTTTCCATGCCGTTTTATTAATTCTAAATATATTGTTGCTAAATGAAAGATTTATATGAAGTAGTGAACCAAAGTGAAACAGCAGTTGTATTGTTAACTCTGACAAGATTATGAATTATTCGTGTTTTATTTTTGGTATAATTCTTTGTGCCTGCTCTTTTAAAATATATTAATTTGCTATTAAACATTACATTGTACATTGTTTACTTGCAGAACTTGATGGAACATTTTAAGGGAATTAGTTGACATTGTATATTGTATGAACGATCATACATTGTACTGTATGATCACAAGTAAGCAACAGATAATAAGACAGGCTAGCAACAAACATTAGATTCGAAGAGCAACACCAAAGATTTCTTAAAATAAGAGATTAAATTAAAGATATTGAACTTCAAACTGAAGCAGTTTA
>JAQIXG010005166.1:0-11805 GCA_034700105.1 Oconnorella tubifera | reverse complement strand
GGCTTATAACTATAGACGGTTTATAAAAGGTGTTTATGAATTGACTCATATTAATACATGGATTTGAAGGACTTTTTTTCTTTTTTTCATTTTGTGTAATTAATATTAAATTTTTACCATTTTTCAATGTTATTACATAGTGGATTTGTGACAAGTTATTTGTGACAGGTTATTTCATTTCCTAAATTTGTTAACTTAATATTTAATACTGTGTAATTAATATTTACTATTTGCAATTAATATTCCTCTCCCCAGACACTCTCCACCCACCCCCTCCCCCATCATTTCATTTTGACGGATTATAACCAGTACATATATAAACAACATAACCGCAGCAGTTCTTAAGGAAGCTGATTTTATTTTATTTCTCTGCCGCAACTGCAACTCCTTTCGGTTACGTGAAGCCTTATGTAAGCAAATTATGACTAAATGGTTTTACGTAAGCACACATTTTTCATGTTTAAGCAACTCCAAACTTAACAATTCTCTTACAACTTTACCGCTTCTCCTGCTTTACCGCAAGCTCCTTAAAGCTATGACTTTAAGGAGCTTTAAATCGCGCTTAATTTAGAAATAAAATTGTTTAACTTTTTAACTGAACTATCGAGTGTATAGGTTTATTGTATTATCTAACTACAGAAATGTACTGCTTGATGAGAAACGTCGGCTTGAGGGAAGAATTGCTCAGTTGGAAGAAAATTTTGATGAGAAACAAAGAAATGCTGAAAAATGTAATGATCTAATAAGCAAAAGTATTATTCAGGTCAAAATGTCATTTTACCATTTAATTTATTATTCAATAAATACAAATTGATGCGATTACTTTATTATAAAATAAATGCAAACAGCAAGGCTGCGCAGCTTATAGAAATTGTTTTCAGTTTTAGTGTACCATGTCTGAATAAACTACAATGATAACAATTATGAAAAAATAATGATGTCTATTACCATTAATAACCGCTTGCACATTATGAAGATTTTTCAGTTGCTGCCGCAAAGATACAACCTCATCTCTAATACTGGATATTTCTACTTTGAGTTGTTGATAGTCTGATAACTCCCTGGTTAAAGTTCTACTGATTGATAATTCTTGATGATATAGATCTTCAGTGGTCCTGAACATATACACAGCAAATTGCACAGTGGATAATTAAGCATATAATTGTTAAATTATATTTTAAAATATCACGATTGATTAACAATATGTCTAACTTTGTCTAAAATTAAACCAAAAATTGCAAAATATTTTCAGTTAAAATTTTGGAGAAGATATTGTGTCTGCCTTATATTTTAAAGACAAAAAAGTCAGTAATACATTCAACGAGTGCAAAAGCACTGATCATCAGAGCTAATTCTTGTGAAATATTCAGAAAATAAAATTATTGAAGTGCAAAATGGACAGTGTAGTGAGACTCAATGAGTTTAACATTATTCAAATCTTTTTAAGAACTGGAAACTAAAGCACACTTTTCATCTTTCCATTCCATTTGCATTCTGTTGACTCATTCACCATTTATTAAACATTAACCAACACAATTTCTTTTCATTGTTTTACCCCACACGTCAAGCAGTACCGGTAGTAATAATTATATAAGTTGAACTTTTCTTTTTAATATATATAATATTTATTAAAATAATCATTTGCTTTGTTTCAATTCATATAACCGGCATATTTTGTATAACCCACTTTGTGGTATAATCCGCGTGTGTGTACAAATTTGCATTTTCTGAAAAACATTTTAATTACCGTATTTTCACGAATATAACCCATGGGTTATACAAGATTTTACATACCCCGCACCCCCCTGCAGGGTATATTCGTGCAGGTTATCTAAAATATTTTTTCTCAAAATACAATGTATAATACAAATTTATGCATATACTTTATACATGACATTTTCTCAAAATAGCTTATGATATAATTTGTTAAAAACGCTCAGTGGCGTAGCCAACAATTCACAAAAAGGTGGGTTCTTACATTTTTTTTGGTATTTTTGATATTTAAAAAAAAAACAATGATTTTAATAATTTAATAATGTTTGTACTTTTTAGGCCATATTCACACCTTAAATTATTTAAAAAAAAAATTGCCTCCAATGTGGGGTAATAACTCCCACAACCCTCCCCCATCCCCTTACTTACTCCACTGATAATGCTCAAAAGCTGAAACAGTTTACAGGTTTTCATCGTAAAATAGTAAGAGAGTACTCGATCACCACCCCCAAGTCACATTTAACTGACATTTCCCATTAATATAATATTCTCAACATAATGATGTCTCAACATAATGATGTCGCCGACTATAAAGTTAACTATATATAGGACACCGCGCGATTTTCTTTGATCTCACAGAAAGTATTATGTCATTGACACGTGCAGTTCTCTGTCAAATTTTAATAGACTGAAGGGCTCCCTGAGATCCCTGAGGGCCAGAAAGTCCAGGCCGAGCCCCATATCTACTATAAATAGCATCAAACAATAAGTCAAATAGAAATAGTAAACGTCTCTTTACGACTTCAAATGAGAAAGTTAGAAACTTAAAAAAAAGTTGAATATCATGGATTATTATTTGATTATAATAGTCATATTATAATCTTTTAATATATGTATAGGCCTACATTCATTTTTGACATGTTATTACTAGTCATTTGACTGTCTTCAACTGGGGATAATTCGACCACCGGTCTTGAAGCTTGACAACAATAGATAGAGTTAATTGCAAGAGATCGGTTAAAAGCAGCGAGAAAGAGAGAGAAAGAGAGAGAGAAAGAGAGAGAGAGATTTACGGAGGGAATGAAGGGGGATTATAAGTGATTGATTCAGACTTCTGTTGTATTCGATCCTTTTGTAAACAAGTCAATATAATTATTAACTTTTCTCTCCCTGACTAACAAAGGAGGTCCCAGGTGTCGCGTATAGAAGTGTCTATAATTATTTTAATTGATCACAGTTTATGTAAACACTGTTTAATTCTTCGCGACGGCTAGCATCTAGTTACTAAATAGCAGTCGGTTCCCAGTAATTATTGACAGGATTAAAATAATTGTAATGCGCTATAACAATGTCTATACGCATTTATAACCTGCGGGGTATATTCGTGTGCGGGTTATCTAAAATACTTTTACACAATTTGAAAATTCCGCGGGTTATACCTGTGTGCGGGTTATATTCGTGAAAATACGATAATTTCTCTATTAAAATCGTGCCCCTATCCATCTCACCCCCCTCTCTCACTCCCTGTCATACTTCCATCCAAATTTCGCATTTTCGTCATATATGCTACATTAGTCAAAATATTTGTGAACTTATTTGAAATTTATGTTACAAAATTTTGCAAATTGCATACATACACATAACGTTATGTTGCATGTATAAGAATATTCTTATATATGCAAATTTTTGCATATATAAGAATATTCTTGTCGCGCGCCGTCGCTCGCCCTCCGCGTCGCCAGCAGGCCTTACAGAGCCATGACTCGCCGGCGATGACACAACTGCGTCATATGCCGCGCAGTCTCTGGTCCTCGGTCTTCGGTCCTCGGTCCTCAGTCTATGGTGTACGCTATGACCAGCCGATACGCTCACTGATCACTACAAAACGTCTTAAGATCTGACTCAGTTGAAACTCCAGAGCTATGCACAGGGTCGAGTGCAGTGAGATCACCGTGTCTGGGCTTGTAGAGCTTGAGATAAAGGCACTGGTCACATCTCTTCTCATCCTCAGCAGTGCTAACTGCAGCTGTCCCCTTCAGGGAATTCACTGTCTCGTCTTATCCTCCTCAGACCATTCATTATGCTCAGCACAATGAATGGATATAAGCTTCTAGCCTCTCCGCGATTCTACAGGCCTCCTCTAGATTCTTGGGATCCTTTTCCCAGGTCCTCAAGGTTAATGCCGGATCACCCAACACGTTCACAAATACATCCACCAACATTATATTCAACACGTCTGACCCCTCCCCTGGGTATGGCAAATCTACCAACCTACAAGCGAAAAATAAGCGAAAAAGAAATCAATTTATAAGCGAAAAAGAAATCAGACGATCCAAGAGTTGTACTTAGAGATTACTCTAAATACAACTCTTGGATCGTCTGATTTCTTTTCCGCTTATAACGCTGAAGCTGCACCCTGTGGGTGACCATCTATTCTTCAGTACCATACCGAATTCTCAACTTCTCTATTATTTGTGCACTGGTCACATCTCTTCTCATCCTCAGCAGTGCTAACTGCGCAGCTGTCCCCTTCAGGGAATTCACTGTCTCGTCTTATCCTCCTCAGACCATTCATTATGCTCAGCACAATTTTCGAATTTCCTCAAGAATATGGCCAACGAAGTGGTCCCATCATAACTCTCCAGCTGCATTTTTCTCTTTCCATGACGCCTCTGTTGTCTATCTCTGCGATCCCACTGATCGCTAAGATTATCTCTTTCACGTCTACTAGCACGATCGTCATTTCTATCTCGGGTCGAGCTTCTCTTTAAATCTATAACATCACTCAAAATCCAATTTCTCATAACATCTCTCGCTTGACACTCTACTCTATTGCCTATCATCTTCGAGGGCTTTTTCTACTCGTCTTTGAAAGATAACGCCATCGCGTACGCCACCTCCACGTTCTGATGAACGCATCAGCTACCAACTTAGTTCGCTCTGTCTCGGATTAACCTGAAAATGCTCTTTTCGACATAAAACACATGTCTCTAAACAGACTACGTAAGGATTCACCTACTCTATGCCTCCTGAGGCTAATTCTGATCGTGTCTTCTAGATACTTCATCTCTTCATCCTCATCACTAGACAATTTGCTCATCTTTCTTTCTGCACTTCTCCCACAAGGAGTGCACGTTCTGACACCCCAGTACACACACGCCTTCATCACTTCCTTGCGTCTCCAAACGACCCATGCGCATCGACCTCTCACTCAGGTCATCCTCTCACTACCTTTGTCACGTTTCCAGGATTCCTGTCCATGTTCAGGAAACACTTCCGAGGTTCTTTCTCTCTTCAAATCTCTACTACTCTCGCCCACTCTCAATCCTCTGCCTAGAAACTCTTCATGGGCATCTTCCCTCGCCCACGGCCTACGACTCTCCTTCACTTCCATGCAACTAATGGGAAACGCTTCTAGGGCCGCTTCTTTCACCCAAGGCCTACGACTCTCCTTCACTTCCATGCTACTACTGGAAAACGCTTCCAAGGCCGCTTCCTTCACCCAATCATCTCTTATTTTTGTATCATACCTATCTCTTCTCGCATAATCAACCTCTCCATCGCTACCTCGGAATCTGACCTCTCTACGGACAGATCCTCCCGATCTTCGGTCCAGTTCTTCATCGTTATGGCTCAACGATCTAGACCTTCCCTCACTGGTCACAGATCGAAGAATACCTCTACCCTGTTCGCTATTGCTTTCCTCATCACGATTGATTCTACCCGAATCTGAGAGACTTCCTAAAGCCCTCTCTGGCTCATCTCTCTCTTCTGCCAGGGAGACACCGCATCCCATAGTACTGGTGCCAACCCTCCCTGCAGCATAATCCCTTTCAAAATTAGCTATCTGCGATCTCAACATCGCCAGCATCTTTCGTGCATCTATCTTCGGGAAAGTCACCTCACTCAATGACGTCGACCCATCATTAACGTCATCTCTGTCACTCTTCAAATGCTTCTTTAATAACTAATCGTTAATTCTCATATCATCCTCAGATCTCTCGTCTCTCAATCTATCGTTATATTATTTCACATTATCATCATCTCTAGCATAATATCCACCTCCTCAACGCCTTCCAGTTGATTCATCTCCGGTCCCTGGTCTCCGGTCCTCGCAACGACCAGCCGATAAGCTCATTGATCACTAATATCACTCCCTGATCGATGCCTCGCTCGATCACTCTCCCCTCCCTGATCGACGCTTTGCTCGATCACTACTCTCTCACCCTGATCGACGCCTCGCTCGACCACTACTCTCTTGCCCTGATCAACACCTTGCTTGATCACTACTACTCGTCCCCTGATCGACGCCTCGCTCGATCACCCTCCTCTCTTTGATCGACGCCTCGCTCGATCACTGCTTCTCGCCTCCTGATCGATACCTCGCTTGATCACAACTCTTAAAATAAACTTACTACCTGAAATTGCTGAAAAGAAAAACTCTATCTCTAACCCTAATGTAATTTACCTATCTCAATTTACTTACTTTGATTCTAACCTTAATTTATAAGATTGCAATTTTCACCACAGCAATACGTTTTATTATTTTTGAGAATAACTAACTTTATTATAATTTGAAAACTACTTACTCGATTCTCTAATAAATTACCTCTAAATGTACTTACATGTATTCTCTCGACGGTTAAACAACAGTTTTTACCATCGTACCCAATTTCTAACCCTAAACTTAACAATACGACTCAACACGTGCAATAATATATATCTATCGTTTAATAATCTGACTTATTCAACAATAAATCAACTACTACACATTAAATATCCACTAATATACTTAAACTATCTTCTAATATCTTAAATTTATTAACTACTTACAATTTACTCCAAATCTAACCCTAAAACCACAAATTTCTAATTAATTTTACTAAACTTCTCAACACGTCTTCACACTTCAACAACTTCAGCTCGAATCATAAAAATGCTTGTCCGCAAATTTGCAAGTCAGTGTTGCAGCTGTCAAGTAAAATATCTAGCAGCTGTCTAGCAGAATATTCTAGAATGTTCTCTAATTATCTATATATGTCAGCCTATATTATGCATATAGGTCAGCCAATCAGCTATAAATCTAGACGTTTCTGATACAGCTATGCTGCAGCTACCAAGTAAAATATCTAGCAGCTGTGCTGCGGCTGCCAAGTAAAATATCCAGCAGCTGCCTAGCAAGCTTTCAATACCAGACAATCAATACTTAATATGCAACCATGTCAGCCAATCAGCATAATCAATCATGACCTATCTAAATTTAACTACCTAATTAATTAATTGATTAAACTTAATATATATATCTTATTATAAACTTATAATACACATATCAGTATCAACTAAGAAAAAGCGAGTAAACTGTTCATATTTAAGTATCTTGCAACTGAATTAATCAAGTAATCAATAAAATTTAGAATTCTTATAACTCTTAAAGGTCGACTCAGCCGGCCAGATCAAATTTCATTACATTCTTATACATGCAACATAAGGTTATGTTTAAATATTTAGTAATAAAGAATGCAAACCGCAAGTGATGTTCAATCTTAATAATTTTTTCTTTAAGCAAGACATTTTCTGAAACCAGAGTGCTAATTTCGAGAGTCTTCTTCTTCAACATAAGATGCAGACTCTGAAGTTCATTCTCAAACTCACTTGTTTCTTCGCTAGTATAGTCATCAACTTGGTTAAGAAAAAGTTTATGAATGATCGAGTTTTGTGTCGCATTATGGCGGCACTGTGGACATGACATATTTTGGACCATCCATTGGCCTAAGCAAGTATTGTGAAATAAGTGACCACATGGCATGACTGAAATAGCGCATGTGCCATCAAACAATTCAGTGCAAATCGTGCAGAAGATTTTCATTCTATATCAATGAGAATCTAAATACCTAGAGTAAATAAAAAAAAGATCAGAAAACAAGAGAAAAATTAAAATTAAAGAATTTTTATCTTAATATTAAATCAATATCCGTTGCTTTAATGGATAATATCTATTGACGACACCGGGGCCATGAACTCGTCTTTTAAATCAGTCATACTCTCCCATAACGACAACAACAAAGAGACTGTAAGCTAAGTTATGAACAGACACAAGTTACTTTTGTTATCTACTTTATCTAAAGGTACTATGGCTCAGATATGAACAGATAGAGGCTACTTTTGTTATGTACTTTATCTAAAAATTCTATGCTCATAAAATAACTCGTTTTTTTTAATAAAAATTCAGCAAATTGTTTGACAAAAAAATTATAAAATTGCAAAACTGCTCTATTATAGAGCTTGGTTAAAATATAAATTTTAAGTTTTTTGTAGAAAGTTCACAAGTTTTGAATGGATTTCCTCTTCTAAAAACTTTTAAGACGGAAAAAAATTCTGTCTTAGCTATTGTAAAGTTGCTAGGAGGTTATTTTTTGGGTGCAAACTATATAAAGGATGTGCCAAAAAAATAACCCCTAGCAACTTTGCGATAACTAAGCCCAAAATAAATATTTTTTCTTAAAATTGTTACTAAAAAAAAGCCAAATTCTTATAATATCGTTTGATAAAAATTTATTATAAATAAATATTTATTTATTTATTAATTTCTTTACTAATTAATTTACATTTAAAAATCTAGTACTTGAAGAAAAAGAGCATTGTATCATTTAATAAATAGTATTCTAAAAGACATTTGACAATAATTAATTTAATAGGAAATAATTAATTGCAGTGTTATTTTCATTGACAAAAATTAAAACTAAGACTAGAAAAAATTAACCTAGTCGACGAAAACTAAAACTAAGACTAAAAAGAATTGTGAGACTAAAATAAGACTAAAACTAAAAAGAATTAAAAGCAGAACGACGAAAACGAGAATAACGAAAATATTTTCGTCTGAAATAGTTCCTGTTAACGATCAACCAAAAACAATTTTTTGTTTAAAGGTGTAGCACAACAGAAATCTATTTAAAAAAATTTAGTGGCAACACTGACATGTTCTTATTCACGATATTTTGACATGTTTGAATGTTGCTGTATTACATTTTTGCCAGCTGATTTAATTTTAATGAACTAAATTTTGTTTGATTATTGGAATACATTTAGAATTGATACAATACTTTGGTTGACTTCTTAGTTTTAGTTGATCTTGTTAGTTGATGTGTAGAAACTTACAAATGTTTTTAAATGTTAGGTCCTCTGCAAGAAGCATTTATCATCAATGCGATTGCGATCTCTCAGCCTGCACAAGCTGGTACTTCCAGCACTCCCCGTTCTGTCGCAACTGTTGAACCACCTGCAGTTGTTGGCAGATACAAGTTTCTTGCCTCAATCATGAGGAACAAACTACCTCCTCCGGGCGAACCCGATACTCCAGCGACATATCTGGGAAAGTATATAGGCGAAGTTGAAGGTGGTAAATGTGGCGAGGCAAGTCCACTGGTATAGTAGTCAGAATGCAGGTCATCTTATCCATCCTTGACACTCCTTGCAGAAGACCTCATATCAGCTCCTGCTTCAGAAGCATTCGTAGAGCGAGTATTTTCAGTGGCTGGGTTATTGAGCATAGACAGAAGAAATAGACTATGCAAAAACTTGCATAATAGAGCGTTTTTAAAACTGAATCACAAATTAAGTTTTGTAGATTGGAAGTTGAAACATTTTATGTTAGGGTGTGTGTTAAGACTTACTGTGTCATTGTATAAAATCACTCTTATTTCATAACAAGTGGCATTGATTTTACGTGTACAATGTAAATTAACACAGTTTTTAATTTCCAAGGTTTTTTGATTTAAGCCTAAAAAAGACTAAAAAGGACAAGGACTAAAAAGATTTTTGATGAGAGGAGATAAAAACTAAAACTAAAAAGAATTGTGAGACTAAAATACGACTAAAATTAAAAAGAATTTTACTGAAAGGAGAAAAAAACTAAAAAGATTTACAGATCTAAAATAACACTGAATAGAAGTAATAGTTCACGCAATGCGACATGAATAATAACTTGCAAGTTGCAACGCACGTGGCTGCAACTGTCTATTATAATGGATATTAAGTAATCATTTATCATCTGAAGTACAACAGAATTATAAGAATGCCTAGACCTGCAAGCAAGAACACTAGCGCTAGTAAAAATAACGGTGAAGCAGCTAATAAAAGCGAGAGTGAAAATGAGGATAATATATCATTTGACCCCATTCTTGACCAACTAAAAACCATTGAAAAATTAGGTAATAAACTAAGTTCAATTATTGCTGCATCGGTTGAGAAATGTCTAGATGATGCTAATATCTTGGACAAACTCGGAAAATCACTAGGTAAAATAATAATTGCGACAATTGAACGATGTATCAACGCAAAATTATTAACAATACTTAGCGATATTGCTGGATTGAATGAGGAAAAAACATTACTGCATAAACGTATTGATGACATTGAGCTTGTAGTTAATACATTAACTACAGAAAATCAAATCCTTAAATGTAATATAGACGAATCTGAAAGATATTCTCGATGAGATAATCTTGTATTTTATGGCCTTCAGTCTAACAACTCATACACAGACATTGCATCTACATCTACTTCTACAGCTGCATCCAACTCTCAACAGACTCAAGCCATTTCCTCTGATGTTTCGAGGCCACCAATTGATGACTCTAATAAATCTGCTAAACTGTAAGTTGTGGATTTTTGCAATAAAGTTTTGAATGTCGGTATTACTCTACAGGATATTAGTACTGCTCACAGAATTAATCCTCGTCGAGACCCAGGTAACAACACCCGTTCTTCTAATCAAGCTAACGCATCTATCATTGTTTGTTTTGCTAATCGATGCGCTAGAGACGCTATTTTTGAAGCTCGTAAAAAACTAAAGAACTACCACTCGAGAGTCTACATAAGCAAACATCTCACTAGCGAGGCGGCTAAACTGTACAAGGTGGCGAGAGACAAGGTAAAAGGCAAAAAAGTGCATTCATCCTGGAAGTTCAATGTGGTGATATTTATCAAGTTGTCACACTCGCCCACTGCCAGAGCCATCCGTGTCAACAAAATCCCTGATCTTCCACAATAGGCTGGTCAGAAAGTTGAGAGAATTGATAGCATTATGATTATAAACTCTTTATATTCTATAGTTTGTAGAAATTTTTAATTCAGATTATAAGTTTAGATTAATTAGTACAACTGTTATGTATCAAAGTCAATAAATTAAAGATAAATTAAAGTAAATATCTAATCTTGTCTTGAATTGTCTTGTACTTTCTTACTTTACTTTGGAATGATAGTCTTGAATGAATTTCTGCTGTATGCTTAACAGTTGTTAATTATTTATTGCATGAGAGTGAAATGTTAATGTCATTTATATTCTGATATTGTTATTTCATTCTTATTTATTATAATTGTTTTATATACTTATTTCAAAATTTTCCCATACTAATTTATTTAGAAAAGAAATTTAATTTTGAAAGTCCAGTTATTTAACAAAGAACCAATGTATATTATTTTTGCAGTAACAGATTTAACATACAAATGTTAAAAATGTGTGTTAATCCAATCTGTTTATGTTACCTAGATATAAGTGTGGCCAGTGGCACTATTCTGTCTTTTTTGTGTATTTGCAGTTTGTTTTTGTCATTTTGCTTTTTATTTTGATTAATTTTTTTCTTTGGTAATTCGTTGTGGTATTTTAGTATATATTATTACTTTAATGATTGAACCCCTCATTTTCCCTTTTTTTAGCCTTAGTAATGATGAAGTTAATTATGAACTTTTTAATGAAAAATTGATTCCAATCCAAGACTGTTCAGCAATCAAAAATCTTATAGTAGATGCGTTCTCAAATGAATTTGTTAATAATTTAGAAACTGGATATTTTACGCCTAATAAATTTGATAATTTATATAAAAAGAATAAAAAATGTATTGAACTATCGCTTTTTCACATCAATGTTCGAAGTTTAAATGCAAATCATGATCAACTTAATGCTTTTCTTCAATACTGTTCGTTTGAATTTGATGTAACAGTATTACCTGAACTATGATCTACAAATATTGCATTCTATAACAATCTTCTCGATGGTTATATGTTTCATTATGTTCTGCCATTTCAATCAAATAT